>JAACJT020000850.1:0-17536 GCA_009936485.2 Gymnarchus niloticus | reverse complement strand
TCCGGAGCCGCTAATACTGAATCTATGAAACTCTCACTTTGCTGACTCTCACGCAACGTTCGGATACGTCCCTCTAATTCTAAAATCTTCTCCGTTAGTCTAGCGACTAATCCACACTTCTGACAGGTAACCGTACCAGTAACGACAGGAGAAGAATAACTGAACATATTACACTCCACACAAACGACAGACGCCATGGTATTCTACTTAAATTAGCACAGGAGAATTCCGGACTTATGGTATGTGGTTAAAGTTAAACTTGGAGGACAAACTCTCCGTAGCAGAAACGCGGTAGCTTCAAAATGTCGGTAATCCGGGGAAACCAAATAATATATATCCATCCATCCATCCATCCATCCATCCATCCATCTTTCAAGGTCCAATCTAGGCAGCACAAGGGGGCAAGACCATGGTCCACCCTGGACAGGATGGAAAATAATAGCAAAATGTATTTATTATTTAATGTTCTATTATTATCTGATCTTTTTGCTTAAATCTAAAGTGCACTATGATGAGCTGTGTGTGCAGCCGCAACATGGCAGAACCGGCAGGGGAGTTGTTTTATGAATGCAACAAAGCCTTTTCTGTTAAAACAGACACTCGTGGTTGGGCTGACAATTTTAGTGTCCCCAGATGGCCAAGGGCATGCATGAATATGCTTGTGTGTTTGTGGCAATGTTTAAAGTTGTGCCAGCTGCTTTATGATTAGACAGACAGACAAACAGATGGGCAGGCAGGCAGGAAGAGAGATAGATAGATGTATTATCTATCTATCTATCTATCTATCTATCTATCTATCTATCTATCTAAGTTAGGTATTAAAAGGAACAGTTTATAGCACCCTAAAACACTTGCAACTATGACAAATATGTAAACTTAGTGCCATGTAGTCATATAAAGAAATGTAGTAAGCAGTTGCAAATACATTAAGTGAGAGGCAGATAACTGTCCAGATCTGTTTGCCAGGTTACAATGCAGCAGAGCCAGCTTCATGAACAAAGTCTAGGTGCAAAGCCAGCACCTCACTGGCTGGAGGGAGATTGTGTCAGCAGATTTACAGGTGTGTGGGGGGCACTGGATGATAGCCAGTGGTTAGAAACTGTTCTGTAATCTTCTGGTCCTTGATTTCACACTCCTGTAGTATCTGCCTGATGGTAAGAGTGTGATAGACTGTGTTGGGGGTGGGTACTGTCGTGTATGATGCTGTTGCCCCTCCTGATGATTCTGGTATGGTAAATGTCCTCCAGAGGTGGTAAAGTAATTCTTGAGATGGTTTGGCCAGTTCTTACCACCTGTTGTAGGGCTTTGAGGTCCTGTGCAGAGCAGTTCCCAAACCAGACTGGTAAGAATGCTGTCAGTAGTACCCCTTGTGGCAATCTGGGGGTGCCACACCCTTCGATTACTCAGTCCTCAGGACTGTAGCCTACGGCTTCCTTAACTGGCAGCCGAATTCCATCATGAACGACCCGACATCTACCTGTGCCATTTGTGATGTTTGTTCTGCCTCGTTGCCAAATAAATTTAGCTCCCTCTTGGAATTGTGCCCGCAACTCTCGTGGTCCTTGTCCGTCCCATGATACCCTACAGAAGTTACTGTGGATTCTGGCTGGCAGGTCAAATTCCTTTATCCTTCTCAGGAAGTACAAACGCTGTTGAGATTTCTACCAATTCTCATGAGTTTTATTCTTACAAATATCCACATGGAAAGTCACGGTATTTCCATTATGACAAATGACCATAAACTAAGGCCAAGAAAAACTTGATGGGATTTTATATTCAAGAACCTTAAAATGATATCCCTCTAGTTGAGGGAATATATGTGCTCTGTCCTGTGCCTTTGGAATTGATGCTAGCCTTCTTTATTTTGAGTACATATTGTCTGGTCACAACGATGATGTGTGTGAGTCACGTAGCCTTCAACAGTCATTGTATTCCCTACAACCCTGAAGCCTAGATTTGTTAAGTGAAATACAGTCAGTGACTCAAACAGATAATTGGCCCTCTTTCTTCTTCTGTTTTTCTGTTTCCCAAGGAAATCCTATGGGTACTGCCATGCTTAGAACACTTGTGGAAAATTGCAGATATTTGATTTTATATACTCATTGGTTACCATTAATTGCATACTGTATTTTATGGTTTAATGGTTCAGCCAAGGTGCACAACCTGAAAAAGCAGATGAGACCATATTTAAAAAATGTATCCACCTCCATGATGAGGTGGAATTCAAGGTTTTACTTCACAGTTAAACTCACACTCAATCTTAGCAGTGATCCACAAGGTATAACTTTGAAGCTGCTTGTCTGATGCTGTGTTCTGTATTCCTCTGTAGTCCCCAGACCAGCGTTGTATTCTGTCCATATCCAACTAAGACTACATTATGCACTTACCATATATAAAGCAGATTGCTGTAATCAGATCTGCAGCACTCTTTCTTGATTCCAATTTTTGGAATTATGTCAGTCGTGTGCCTGCATGAAGCAAGACCAATGTCCTGCCAAGCCAAACACAGCTATGCAGTAATTATCTCTCTCTGCAAAACATCAGATGATGGTACACCTACCTAAACACAGCTTAAAATCATATTCTGCCTGAATCTTATTCTCACATCTTAATTTTTCCTGAAATTTACCTGATTTTTATATTCACTGTATCTCGATGCAGTTAACAGTTATTGCAAATGACATCCTTCAGCTAGTACATGTCACAAAGGCGTAAAGAGGTCTCACCATAATTATTTCACCATTGACATTCTCGTTCTGCATTGAAACAGGACCGATTTTCACCATATCTAATATTCTGCTGAAAGCTGTTATTCTATTTTTCACTTCTGCTGGGGTTCTCCACTGTGAAGAATAGATCATACACTTCACCCATCTTCACTTCACCCTGTGATCTATTATTGTACCTTCTAATGCAGTGGTTTGCATCTCAGTCCTTGGGGACCTCAGCCCATCCACATTTTTGTTCTAGTCCACCACCTGCACATCTAAGCCAGGTAATCAAGACACTCAGCAAATGAAAAGTAAGTTCAGGTATGCAGTTAGTGGAGCGTAGCAAAAATGTGGACTGCCCTGGGTTCCTGAGGACTGGGATGAGAACCACTGTTCTAATGGAAATATCCCATATGAAAGACCACCAGAGAAGGCTCTATGCTAGAGCAACATTTTTCAGATGAGGAGCATGCCCTCCTTCTGGCTGGTTTTGAAACATTGGAGGCACTGTGTAGTTTTGGATAACCAAAACCACAACACTACAGCAGGACGGTTCTCCTATGCACTATAAGGCTACTGGGTGAGTTTTACCTGAGGGGGTTACGTCTGAGTCGATCCTGCATTCATCCTGGATGTCCCGAAATCATTTTCAGCTTGAGCACTGAGGTGAATCGGCACAATCTAATCACTCCCTTACAGTATTATGAAAAATCAGCTGCATAAATCATATGAAGCTTCACTCCAGCTCTGCATCCACTTCAATAAGCAATGGCTGACTTAAACTGACAAGAAGCGCAAAAGCAGAAAACCAAGAAGTACCTTAACAGTACGTACAGCTCTCGGCATTACACAACCTATGAATGCATTAATGCACACATAATTAGTCAACAACTTTTGTGCTCTTATACTGTAAAGGTACAGAAGTTGGGTTATATGTGTATGAATTCTCTCCAAAGATTATGAGCATGTTTTGGCCTTGGTGACCAATGTTTAGGCACAGACACTCTTCACTGATGTGGTCATCACCAGAAGTGGTTTTCACTCGTCCGTTATGCATTGACTTATAGGAGTTAGTTCTCCACTCACATTATTTTTTATAGTAGCTCGGCATGACCAGCACCCCCAGCTCATTTAGGCAGTTGTGATGACTCCAGTTTGAGTCATATCTTAAGATGATATCCTATAAGATGTACATCTTGGTACAACGATCACTGCAGGACTGGTCGATTTATTAAGCTTTCATGGAGGACCTGAAATCTTCTCCAATGAAACACTGACACTGGTCAACTCATGTCACATTTTCTAAACTATCTTCTATGGATCTAAGTGGCTTCAGAATGAGGCCCAGTTCCCAACCATTTGTTGTTTAACTGCAGGCTTATACGCTTGGTTCAAACGAGGCAAACACTCATTTGCTGCATGTTTTCCCTGTAACCCAATAACACAACACAGAGAGGAGCTTTAGATATTTTACAGGGCCACAGAGAATATGACAACATCAATAAATATAAGAAGTCACATTTGTTTTACTTGACAGATATCAACATTACTCATAATGATTATGGTGATGATGACTGGTATCATACTGGTGGAATCGGTATGACTTCTGATGGCAAACATCTCCCACAGTCTACTGCTATGTCACAGTATTTATTGTTTTGTGTCCATCTACCACTTTCCATGAGGCTGCTTTTTCAGCAATAACTGCGAATGACTTGTGCAGATGTGATATTGAGACACTAAGCTTCATTAACCTCAGAGTTATTTAAATACTCAACCTATAACACAAATATACAAGTAATGAATTACTTCCTCCTCACCTGTATTGATTAAAAAAAAAAAAAAAACTCTTCTATGTACACCTATATTTCAAATTTTAGCATAGAAAACAAAAAGAATGTGATAAGCACATGTTTAAACTCCAAGCCAGGAAGGCTACTAAAGACACTCCTTTTTGAAAAACAATTTAAATTTATGGAAATTTGCATGTAATTTAACACAATGTAATTTAATGTAACATGTAAATACAATTTTGTGACAAACTTCCAAAGTATCATCTTAACTTTGGTGTTTTAAATGTATTTTTATATTAATCTTTTCTGTTCATTCCCGTACTGTATCTCAGTGAAGGAAAAATAGGATAACAGAGAAGTATAAAAAAAGTAAAGATTTTTTATGTTTGTCACGGTTGTCAACAGACAGGTTTTTAGGGCCAAGAGACAAGGGATGAAAGGATTTTGACACAAGTGTAAAAGGGGCTTTAATAATAACCAACAGGAGAACAACCACTGGACTCTGACCTGAATAGAAGATGTAACAAAAATGCAGGACTTAACTGAAAACAAGGCAAGAACAAGGTTACAGGAGTTAGAACAAGAAACAGATGTGACAGTCGCACAAGCAAATACACGGCAAAGACACAAGGCAAGACACAGACTTAAATAACAAGAGACAGGTATAACACAAGAGGGCAATCAGGGCAAGGGCAATTGGCGGGAACTAGGAAACACAATGGGCAGACACAAAACCCTGGTCAGGACTCAGTGGACCTGGAGGAACTGTGCTGATGTGATAATGTTATTCTTACATCCTTTATTGCATGATGCTCCTTATATTAGATTTAAAGGCCTTTATGCCTAATTTACAGTACTGTGCAAAAGTTTTGAGCCACCGCTCATTTTTCGATATTTTCCTTCCAAAGAGCCAGGCTAGTATTTATTTATTTTTTTTAATGTAGCCTTTAGGAATAGATCTCCAGGCTTTCTGAAGGACTTTCAAAGTTTTTGGCTCTCATTTTCCATCCAGTCTCTCTACCTGACCAGTTTCAATGTTCTTGTTTGTTAAGCCACACAGTGACCTACGTATGAATCATTCAAGCCCAACAAAGCCATCTAACTTAAGGCATGAACCAGTGTCTCAGTAAATCACTGTACCTATTGTCCCGTTGTCCTAGCACAACATAAAGAAATGAGGGGTGGCTCAAGACTTTTGCACAGTACTATATGTTTTTGTGATATTGGATAAATTAAAGAAAATGCTCAATATTTATGAATGCAACTGCCTTTTTTAAATTGCAAATTTAGGCTTTATTTTTGTAATCTGAGTTATATAAAGGAATGTACAGCAGATTGACTGAAGATGTGTTTAGTTGATTTATATTTTTTTTTGTCAACACTAGTGGAATTATTTCTGTTGTCCGACACACATTACTCAGCGAGTAGCTGTTCCCTACCTTCTGCACGACAGAATTTTGAAAAGCCCAGGTGGGGCGCTGTTTGGTCTGGCCACTTTCAGGCGACATCTGTTCAGGGAGGCCTCCGCCTGCGCATGACGTCATAACACGTTTGAAGATACTTCAGAAGGAGATTCAAGCAGAGCAGAAGATTTCCCTCAAGCACGGAACGGCATTCATAAAGCCACTCCAAAGCTTTGCCAATCCCTTGTAAACACTGACACACATTTGGAACGGTAGTGTTGGGCCACGGACAATGTGAAACATTGCACCAGCCTGCATTAGCTGCCCGTCCTGCTAGGTTCCCTGCACGCTCGCACAGTTGTAATCAGCCCCAGCAGTTGGTAGAGAAAGGATTAATTAGGGCTATAAAAACTGGGAAAATTAACAAGCTTTGTCTTGAAAAAACATATTCTCTGTGTAGAAAAAGGCCAGTGAGGATACCATTCAATGATTTGACTTTAAGCTGCGAAAATCAAGGCAATAACAACTGCTTCAGTGTCCTTTACGATAGGTAACGTACCAGGTTGACTGTAAATTTTTGCATTTCTCTCTTAATATTTAATCAATGGGCATATGAGCAGTACAAGTTAAACAATATTGTTTTTACGGCCAAAGCCTTTTATTTTATTTTATTTTCTCCAATTATATAATTCATCATAGATATGATTGTATACCACTTTTAAAAAACCATCTAACACTGCTACCTTTCAGTCTCCTTTGTTCTACTGCCCTCTAATGGCAAAGCCTTACCTACATATGGTAGTTCTTGAGACATTAGATCATATGAACATGATAATAATAATAATCATCATCATCATCCTAATACCAAGGATGCAAAATTGGAAATCATTTATTACATATGAAATAAAATGCTTCATTGCTGTGGGACTGATACAGATTTTTGAGGCAGTTATAAGCTTTATTATCAGTGTATTAAAATCAACATCAAGAAAGCCTGGCTTGTATCTCAATGTCTTGATTTGTTATTGTGGATGAGAACAACTGTATAATCTCTCAGTTTTATGTGTAACTTATGTTTCATGCTTATGTTATGTGTTGGAGCTTTGAATTAATTGCTACTATTATCCACAGCCCATTATAGTAGTGATATTGCACTCTGGCTATCCAAATTGACATATTTTTAATTACTCTTAACCTTAAGCTTGAACAATGTGTTTTAAGAAAAAAAGGCTTATTTTAATATATAATAAGTTCCTTGTTGTGTAAATTGTCAAAAAATGTTAACACTTTATGTCTGTTTGTCCATGCTTTACTATTTACATACTTATTGATCTGAGTTTCAAAGGTGGTTGCTTGGAAGTGTTCCTTAATTTTTTTTTTTTTTTTTTTTTTTAGTTACCGGTTTTGCAAACCATCTATTCATTGCGTTCCATGTTTCCTGCAGGACAACCTTGCCCCAAGGGCCAAACTCTGCCTACAATGGATGTTCTGTGCCTATTAGGTAACATCAAAGAACAACTTGAATTCAACTTTTGTCGGTGCTTACAGGAGGGTCTCTCTGGGCATGGCAGCATGCGTAACCTAAAGTTCAGACGTGGGCATCGCCGGCTCCTTCCATCCCTCTGATCGGCGTTCGTTTGCTGAGTGGGCAGCACGGCTCAATTTCCACTCACTGCTGCAAGCATCACGCTGCTATCCCCGCAGACAAAGGCCTGCCAAGGAATTGCTCAAAACACACGTTGCACAATGCTATGTTTCATCTCCCTGCTGATCATGTACAGTATCTGTACGAGCAGGACCCAAGTACAGAATATACTTTGGCTGTAAAAAGGAGCAGTACCAATTTTTATTTTTTGTTGTACTCCTGGATTGTGATGGATTTTTGTAATTACTGTTTGGGGAAAAAAAAAAGTTATGTGACTTAATCTATGAAGAATGATTCATAGAAGCAAAATTGTAGCCATGAACTGGCCCTTCTCACGTAAACCAAGGTATAAATACCCTCAGTTTTAGAATGAAAGAGTTAATTGAATTGAATTGAATTATTTTAGCTTTGAAGAGAAAACAGGCATCTCCCGAGCCCTGACGATGAGCCGATTTCGTTCATTTATTGCAGAGCAGAGTTACTTTGCCAGCAGTTTGTTTTTAAACGCAAGCCCCCCTTAAGATTGCTCCTATAATACATCACGTTTTTGTGTATTTAAGGAGTGTCATGATTCTGGCGAATGACAGGGCAGATGACCTGCCTGCAGTGACGTTACTGGTAATTACGTGGTCGCACAAGAAGGCAGCATGTACAGTGAAGGATGCAGCACTTGTGGAACTGCTCTTAATAACCATCCTCTCTGACAGAGCCATTCTATGTTCCCGGCTTCATTCAGCTGCCTCTGAAATTGGATGCTGTACTGTAGGTGAACCTAATCCCTCAGCTCTCCCCCCACCCTCACCCACCACCCTCCTCCCATTAAAAAAAGAAGCTTTTGCCTTGTGACATGAAAAAAACAAGAACCACTTCTGAAGTGAAGTAAAAGGGCGAAGTTCTGCAGTAAATATCAACTGTTAATGTAAGGCAAGCACTGTCAGCTAACAATTTCTAGGCTACTATGACTTAACATCCTTCCATTAAAGCTCTGTCTAAATTTCACTCTGAAAGGTAGAGAGTAAACTACAGCAGCCGTTAAAATGATCTATACCATAACTCAATTAAGGATGCTGGTGATAAGTTTCATCGCCTTACATTATAACAAATTAAAATAATGAGAATGGCTTGTGTTTCATTAACATACCAAGGATGTACAAATGACATATACAATTCATTTAATCTGATGCTATGTGTTTTTGTGTTGTATTTTTAAGGGAGCTGGTAACTGACAACAAAGCATAATAGAAAAATAATTTGAGAGATTGCTATTTTTGTTACTTGCCAGTTGCTGGGGGTTTTTTCACAGCCTTCAGGTTACTGTATCTCCACAGATTTCACAGCATCCATTCAAATTGCTGGTAGACCTCTACAGTGGAAGGTGTAGTATCATACCGCTGAGCTTGCCCTAGCTTATTGCAGTCATTTTTTACACGGGCCAGCAGCAGAAAGGACAAGCTGATTCCATCTTAAATGGGTGGGTATCATTTTTAAAGTCTTTGTATTTATTCAAGATTAGGAATGGGGGCCTGGAGCCTATTTCATACAGCATGATGCACAAGGCTGGGGTGCACCATACACACAGTGACACACAACAGCAATTTAGAGATGCCAATCAAGCTAAATCACATGCATACAGGGTGAAACCAATGTATGGGAGGTAACTCAAGACGCAAGGGGAGAACACACACACTCCACGCACACTGTAATGAATACTGGATCCAAGTGCAGAGCCAGGGTCTCTAATCGTGGTCAAAGCAGGCAGGGTCAAAACCAGAATGGATAAGATTTCCAAAAGGCAGAGGGGGCATCCAAAATGTAGTCGTGGTCACTGGCAAAAATAACTGGACAATCAGCACAGCAAACAAATTCAAAACAGAAGGCAAAAGGAGAAAATGGAGAACCAGCAGGAATCATACACAGCCAAAATAATAATACTGAATGTGTGGTTCAGTGACACAGGACTCAATTAAACTAGTTTGGCCGGTTTGGATGTCTTGACTGGCTTGGCCAACTATCTGGGTATGACAAATACAGAAGGGGAATTTGAACCCCCAGCCCTTGGGGGTGCAAGGCCACCGCCCCTTATCCACCCCCCTCATTTGCATAATATATGGGGATACAATAGAATAATGGTTTTCACAAAGAAATGGTCACCAGTCATGTGACCAGTCATGTAATCTAATGTTGCAGTCTCACTCTGTACAGCGAAACCACCAGAATTTCATAATATAATCCAGGTGACTTGTCTATAGATTATCTGTGACCTTTGCGTTTTACTCAAAGTAATATTGTATGTTGTAATATAATGTTACATTATTACAAAAAAGAAATATGTTTACTAAGGTGTCACAATTACTTGAGGAAACAAGCTTTACCATGCATGTCCTCTTGCAGGTAACTTAAATCTCACATTCTAAAGCTTTCACATCCTGCTGCTGTTTTATTATATAACAGGGGTTAAAAACTGAAATGAAAAGTAATCTACAAGCTCTTAGGTATATAAAACTATTTATTTTTATAGTGCCTTTTCCAACACAGTAGCCCCAGGGCACATGACACCCTGGCACTCATAGTAACTGACCATGATGTCTCTTTACGTCCCTTTTGCCCCCGTGTATAATTTTCTCCGTTTATTTGTTTGTTTGAGTATTCATTTTATGATAACATTATATCTCCATACACAAAGCACGCATTTATTTTTTTCTCTCCTTCCACCTTCAAGGCTGCAGTATGTTATGGGTGTGTCTCTTGTTATTGTGTGCTGTCATTTGCTGTCAGGAAGGGACATCTGAAGAAGAATCCCAAAGTACCTGCACCTGCATCTCTACACATTGCAAATAAAATATTACTCTACTCTGCATTTTGATTGGCCAACAAGGAGCTGTGGTGCTGGGAATCTGACCTTCAAACCCCCCCCCCCCCTTCTGGGTAGTGTTTTAATAATACAGTCCATCTCATACTGGGTAATGAATTCTTTCACAACGTCCCAGGATAATTAAACTTTGCCATTCTAGATTATACTATCAAATATGATTCGTGCCAACAGTGCTATGCAATAAAGAACTCTACGTCTGCGGTGAGGGCCATGGTCAGTCTTCTTGGCGTACTGCTGTGAAGGATCTGTGACCTTGGCAGCCAGCTGCAGAGCACAGCATGATGAAACAGCAACACAGAGATTTGCACTCAAGCACTTCCAAGCTCAATAGATCTGGTGAGAAAGGTTATAGCTTTTGTATTTCTTGACGCACATTAAAGGTTGTAAGTACCCTTTGTCAAGATTCTAGAGAATTCCCTTTAAAACTTGTCTTATTTATAGCACAAAAAAACCAAATATTTGACAAGAAATTAGTGTGCAGTGATGCTATGCTTTTGTTTTTGTGTGTATTTTTCAAAGAACTCATTGGGTGGATTATGATGTGGGCTGTTATTAATGCCATCGAGGGTTCAGATGCCTCAGCACAGTATTGTAGGAGTCAATAGGACTATTCATAGAAAAGCATGTTATAACATTTTAATTATATAGTATGTATTCGTAATTAAAGCAGCTTTCAGGAGGATACCTTCCTAAAGTCGCATAGAAAGTATAGAGAGAGCCAAGTTGTGTAAAATGATATATTGCAGGAGATATAAACTAACATTACTCACTGGTCAGAATGTTTGAAAAGACAATACTTCGAAAATAATTCTTTCACAGGAATTTTTCTCTTGCTACAATTCTGCACAGAAACTGTAACCATCATCATAAAGCTATTCCATAATGGTGCCAAATGTGATCCATGGAAGAAATTTGTCAGCGAATTTTGAAATAATTGAATCCCTAACTGCCCAACACAAGACACAGAAAACATTTACAAGTATATTATTATTCTTTTTACTTTTTATTACTACAAAATCGAGTGACCGCACATACCTAAAGGCAAAGAGAAGGAACAAGAAAATGAGGAGAAGGTTCTGATTTAATTGCAGTCTCTCTTTCTCGCTCGCTCTCTCTCTCGCTCTCTCTCTCTCTCTCTCTCTCTCTCTATTAGTATGTATGATCATGGACAGTCCCATGTCCTGGTTTCTGTGAGAACTCATATTTCAGCTTGATCACATGAGCAAAAGAAAGTACCAATGTCAATGTCAGCTTAGTAACTCTGCTGCTTTTTCCAGCAAGTGTATTCTTCCCTTCAGGGGTGGTTCTATGGGGCAGTGAAGGGGGTAATGCTCCACATCAATAGTCCTGAACTCCCCAATGGCCCCCTAGATAACAGTTTGATTTATTTACATGTAATTTGATTAGTAGCAATGAAAGTTTTCTTTTAATATATATGCAGCCTTCCAAAATACAGAACAACAGATCTCTGCTTGCCTCCCTCCTCTACTTGAAATGCGGCTGGCTGTATTTATGGCATCACTGACAGTAAGGTAATTAAAGGGGAAAGGAAACGCCCTTTGTAAGCCATATTAACTTTGTTTACCAGAAGTTTATGTCGGAGAGAGTGCTAACCATGAACTCTGGTTTATCACTGTGGTGGGACGGATACGTGCCTGCCATCTCGAGTAATGCCAACTCGCTCAGGATGTACCTCAAACAAGTGGTCTTGGAAGAGGAATGCACGATAAAGATGTAGTGATTCAATACGAGTGTTTAATTAATGGGAAAATAAAATAGCAATGGATTTGTTTTATAGCAATTACACCTATACCAAGCAATCTCATTGTAATTGGTTCAAAGGTTCCCAAAAGCGATACAAATTCAAATATTGGAGAGCTGTTTCTGTTATTTTTTATCTGGTGGGTGGGAGTATCCCAGATTGCCAGCATTGATTGGTAGTTCTTGATACCCCCACCCACCATTGGTTCTGAAGCCTCATTTAGGGCTAGCATTGATTTGTTAGTTCAGGATACTCCCGTCCAGCTTGGGTTGTGAAGCCTCATTTGTCTCATCACTAGTTCCATATAGCTCACCAATATTTATATCTCAATTTGGCTTTTCACCTACATTTGGCTATAGAAGTGGTGGAGCTGGAATGTTCTCAGGTTAACATGCAAGACTGGTATTGCAGGAACACCATGTTTCTATGTCTTTTGTGTGTCATACTGAAACAATAAGATATTGCAGCAGACCGCTGATCAAATGTATATATAAATATGCCATTGTGTATTTATTCAGTCATTTTTTGGAGTGCCTTGCAATACATTTTGTAGTCATAGCAACGGAATTTTATATACAGTATAAAAACAATTTCTGTAAACCCTTGCCATTTTTCTGGCACCAGAGTATTTTTATCAAAAATAAGAGAAAAACTGGAAAAAAATTAACTTAATATGATGGGCTGTTACTGTACGATTTGTTATAGGGATTTCATTCTCACATGAATTTTGAACATTTCTCTGATGTGTTTTAGTTGTACCAGGGATTCTTTGCTAGGGTACCCGCTATGGGTATAAATATGTACAGCTCATTTAGGCGTTGGTAATCTTATACAGGCTTAGACAGTCAGTCAGTTATAGATATTGCAGATATTCTGTACTCAGCAGACCTTTTCCTGTTTTTTCCGAGCGGTTTTGGAAAGTGCTTCCAAATGATCTACCTTTTTGACCACCAGATCTTTGCCATGTGTGGTATGAGCTGTACTTAATGACAGCCCTCTAAGCAGTTTAAGAGCGTTTCCCTTTTCTTTATTGAGGTAATTTGGCTAGCATTACTCTCTGACATTTCTTTCAGATTCTAGATGAAGTCAAGCTGCTCAGATACCTTTGGCCCAAGCATGTAGTGGAGTTCTTCCAAAGTTTTGAAGACCGACACTACATGTATATATTTATGGAGCTGTGCGGCATGACAATGAGCCCAGTTGTACCTGCCCCTCGCAGACAGTATATGAAGGCTATAACACTGTCCTCCACTCATACTGCTCTTTCTCCACCATTACACAGGCCACACATCCCTGAAAGGAGGAGATTCTCCCATGTGGTCAAGGGCCTGATTCCACAAAGTAGATCCAAAAGTAACTTCCTTCAGTGCAAATCTAGCCAGTTTAATATTTCTTAGCTCACCTGACTCAGACACCTGACATTTGTGTGTGGTATCTGAATCTGTCACAGGTAAAACGCTCATCCATCATCGGACGCTCATGGGTAATGTTCTAATTGAAGTATGCATTTAGGTACATGATATTCTTAAAAACCAAGCAGCAGTTTACTTTTTCAATTCATGAAGTGTTACTCAAAGTAATTCACAGGTTGTATCAGCAAGAAAAATAAAAAGGAATGCAAAATTTTATATTTCATTGTCCAGTGGTCCAAAGTCCTGCTGATGAATTTCAGTGTGAAGAACTTGAGTTCTGATACATCAGTGACTCAAAGCCTATTTCCTGCTCTCCATAACCAGAGTTGTTTTGGTTCTCAACCTTTTTCTTTCACCCCACTCTCCAGAAGGAGAACAGATTTCATACCCCCCACACACACACACCCTACCCCACCCCACACACACACACACACACCTTCCTGCTGTCTAAATATTTTTGGTGCAAGTATAGGTCAATAATAGGGTAAGTGTTATTGTATTGTTGTTTTTTTTCTTTCCATCTGTCTTTATTCTATATATTTTTAAAGAATTTTGTAAAGAGTCAGGATTTAATAATCTGCTAGGACTTCGCCTATAGTCAGGTCAGCTTGCACCCTTCATTTCACATACTGCCTGTCAATACACTTGGGTACACACCAAAGCAGTTTGCAGTAAGTACCTTAGCTTCTCAGGGATGAATCTGTAAGCACCTAAGCCTCCATTCTTATGGAGTGGAGGAGTGATAAAGTAAGAATTTCGTGGTGTTAACTACACATATGACAATAAACTGTTTCAACTTGAACTCATTTGGGTCCCCCAGATGAGAAGAGTGTGCAGGGGGTTGGGGGGAGGGGGCAGATGTTTTGTTTTTTAATTTTTAATTTTTCTTACACACTTCCAGGGAATCCCCGCCCCCAGATGAGAACTACAGCCCTAAACTGAATGCCATTGTCTGGCATGTCTAAAGGAGAACAGTTATATGAAAAAATGTAAATTAGCTTAACTATCGCCCCCAAATATTTAATGACTTAACGATCCAATGAAGTTTACAGTGTCTCTGAACAAACTTTCCAGTCATGTTTCAAAGTAATGTGGTCTTAGTTTCTTAAGAAAAGCCCTCAATACGTTTGTCTTCATTTGTTACTAGAGATTTGTTTCAGTGTTCCTGGGTTTTGTATAATACAATACAACAGCTTATCTGCTTGGTGTCTATTGTCTGTTTCTGCTTTGTTTCCCCAATTTTTTCCTAGTGTATTTTTAAAGTATTTTCCATTCCTAGTTCTAAGTTTTGTTTTGCTCGTTCCTCTGTTTTTTCTTTCAGCATTTTCAAGCTTCTGAGCATTTTTTGGACCTCAGTCTTGGATTACGACTTCGTCTCTTCTGCCCTACTCAGCCGATGTCAACATTCTCCCCTCATTTACCCCTGCATGCCACTCATTGCGACTCATTTTCATAAAGGGAGTTGACTAAAAGATGGGGAGCAGGGAACAAAATATGGGCTTGCAAAGATACTGACATTGTGTCAGAGATTATTCTTCACTTTGTTGTTTCAATAATGTTTATTACTGTTCTGAGAAATTAATTCAACTTGATTTGAAAGATGAGAAATGAGGAATGGAGAAGCTTTGAAGATGTCATTTAAAGTGGTGTTCTAAGATATCCCTTACATATTGGATTCATTTTCTTTTTTCCATTAAAATAGGCCTCTGCGTCCCTTTGGCCGAAGAACAAGCTTAGGCTTTAAAACAAAGTCATTGGGAGAGAGACAAAAGAACAGGGCTTATTCAATTTCTCCTGAAGTGACTCTCATCATTTTCCCTAGGTAATTTTAAAAGCTTTCATCCAGGATGTCAAATGTAAATTACAGGGAAGAATTCATGCTGAAAACCTCTCCCCCAAAGCGAATACATTCTAATTCAAAGGCTCATGTAGAGTCTGTAGGAGGACAGATTAGCTTTTAGTTGTAGGGATCATTTCATCTTTATTACCTAGCATTAATTATTTTTCTTTGAAATAATAAAACCACTTCCTCAAAAGAAGTTATTACTTGTAAAATTACCTTCAAATTAGCAACAAAATTATAAGAAAAATTGAAGCAAAAAGTTTCTGTTTGTGTTGTTCTTAACTTCTAGTGAATTCCAGTGAATCACTGAGGAAAGAAAACACAAATGTGAAGTCTTGGCAACAAACTGTTCAGTCGTCGAACCGCTGGAGGAACTCAAAGTACCTGAAGGAAACCAATGCAATGTAGAGAAAACTTCACACATGCAGAGTAGGGGTCAAAACTCCAACCCTGGTAGAATGAGGCAATAGAGCTACCATGTCACATTTCTCTGTTATTATCTTCTGCAAAATTAATGAATCTCTGAAAAGGATGTCAATCCATCATAGGACACACATGCAACCCCACGTCTCGAGGTGTGAGAGCTCTGCAACTCACAGAGACAGCATGCCACTAAAGGCATGTTCATTCCGCATGCTCATGCCCACCTTCAGATGATCCTTATATAAAATTACCTGCAAGTGATTCATTTATGCTCATTTTGGTCAATGTCTCCTTGCTCAGTCTTGAAGTTTGTTTTTTCCTACTTAGTCTATTCTCCTTGGTCCAGCATTCATGTTTGTCGAATCCTTTCCTGCTCTCTGCCGTTCTATAGTTTTCTTCGGTTCTGTAATTTGTACTTGTGGTTCTGGCTCTGGCTGTCAGTCAGTTCTCTGTTTTCAGGATTGGCTTAGCATCTTCCCAGCAAACAGGGAACGTTACAGCTATGTTACAGGAACGTTAAGAACGCAATGAGAATGTTATTGGACGTTGTGGGAACGTTCCCCGTTTGCTGGGTTGGCGTTTGCTGGGTTGGCAAAGTCAGTCACCTGACTTTGTTCTACGTTTTGTTTTTTGCCTGACCCATTTGTACTCGGCATTTGAGTACTTCTTCTCCAGCTTAGCTATGTATGCTGGGAGTCAGCAGCCCAAGTGCTGTCATCACTGAGCCCTCTGTGGCTCATCAGCCAAAGAGGAAAGGACTGAGAGAATGAAAACCTGGTTACAACGGTGGGCACAGTTTCGGATGTGCCTTTTGCCTGAGTTGTGTCTTGCTCAGGACCTTGCTAATAAAGTTACATTTTCCTGAACTCTATCCTGTTGTAGTGAAAAAAAACTCAACTTAAACAGTAATTATCATAATAATTTAAAAAACAATTTGTTTTGATTCAATTATAAAATAATTGAACATTCCTTGGTATTCTTATATTTCTTTTTTTTATTATAAAGTCAGTAAGAGGTAAGCTTCATCCCTGGAAATGTTCTCATAGCGCATTAATGGTAGGTGTTTGTAGTGTATAGAACTGTTGGCAGAATAAACATCATTACACGTAAGTGAGGACCTGTATTTCTACTGTATCTTTTGCCTACACTTGGTGTAAGTAAATAGTATTGTAAGTTCAAATAAATGAGAACTTCTGTTTCACTCTGGATGAGAGCGTCTGAGAGCATTTTAAGAAGATTCAACACCAAGTTATGCTTATTGTAACCATTGATCAAATTTAGCTATTTTAAATAATTCACAGAAACAATCCTGACCATCAAAATCACAATGTAGCAATCTAAGTTCCAACCAATGTAACTCTATTTAATTGGAGTTTCAGACCTCAGTAAATGACATCATCCCATTTTATATTAAATAGCCAGACAATTTCCTCCTACCTTCGCCTTTACTGTATGTAACTTCTGCTGGGTATGAACCATTTTGTCTTTTGCGTTATTCCATCATTTATGATACTTTGTATGTTTCTTTGTTATGTTAGATACTTGTGCGGCCACGTAGTTTGATCTCTGTCTTGGTTAATTGGAATTAATTCACATTATGCCTGCCCAGCAAATAAATTGTGTTCTGTTTAATTCTCGTCTGTCTGAAATCGTTATCTCTGCTGAGTTTTTC
>JAACJT020000849.1:0-17537 GCA_009936485.2 Gymnarchus niloticus | reverse complement strand
TTGCCCCTCATCAACTCCTGACCACCCCCGGCAATATTGCTGTGCATAAATCTTCCCCCTCGTCTCCCCTCCCCTTCCCTGTGCATGGGGGGGGGGGGGGGGTCATTAAGAAAGCAGACTAATAACTGCTCACACAGGCATCTGCTGGGGGGGGGGCCTTCGGAAGCACAGGCACACAGTTCGACCCGATTCGAGAACGAGGGTCAATACAAGGAGTCCGTACAGCTGTCTACGGCACAAGACAAACGCCGATAGTGGGCTTGGCCTGATTCATAGATATTATCAAAGGAACCATATTGCACGTTAAAAGCAGGAGCAAGGGATGATCTCAGCCAATGGGAGGAGTCTGAGAAATTAATTATTGGGGGGGATGGATTATGAAGCTCTACAGGCTCTTCCTGGAGGATAGACGGTGCCTCGAGGCCTCCGTCTGGTAATCTGTCACGATGACACAGATGATCACTGGACCCTGACCTACCACTGGGGCTGGGGGATACATGCCCCCCCCCCCGACAGCCGCAGCCGAACGGCGAGGTGTGCCACTGGACCCGTACGTCAAATGGGGTGGTTCGGAACTGCACGTGAGGCAGATGGTACTAAAGAAAAAATGGCACGTGTTAAATCACCAAAATTAACTTGGCAATTTGGCAACCTGCAGCGGTGCTTTGAAAAGTCGAGGTCAGCTACCGGTGATTAAAAAAAAAAAAAAAAAAAAAAAAGGCAGGCCTGCACTGACGTCCAACACCACCCATAAAGGTGGTACCATACCAAAGACACAGTGGCAGAGTTACGCCTTGGCGCTTACAAGCCCTACTGATGCCGGAAACATACATTACATTCATCTGACCCGCAAGCGGGCTCCTTACACAACAAACACAGGACAAGTTTTTCCAATTAACAAGTAGCCCCACACTTAGACACACGAAAAAAAAAAAGCAAATGAATTCCTCCTCCGAATAAGCCTAAAAATATAAAACACAACGTCCAAACCACTGTAAAGACATCGCTAAAGCCCACAGCCAAGAGAAATGGATTCTGGGATGCCTCTGGCAGACAGGGACAAAGAACACAAATTCAGCTCCTTTCATGATTTAATAGAATCTGTTACTGCTGCGATTTAAGTTTCAAAACTGAACTTTTTGAGTTTAGGAGAACTTTATTTTTACAACAGTTACTAATAGCTATTCCTTAAGACTGAGACAAGACCATAAATTTTTTGGGAATATTGCCAGTTGGCACACGGCAAGCATCATCTCATAATGGAGTGGGGGGGTGGGCAAACTACAAATATTTCTTGCTTCAGAGCAGAACAAACATGACCTAAAATAGCAGAATGACTCATCAGCACAGAAAAATCACATGAATGGTTTTGCGCAAGTGCCATTCACAATAGACGAACGCCTTATATCAAACAAACGTGAAAAGGGTTTGAGAGTCACGCTGCTCCATTCCCTAAGCAGTGGTGGAACCAAATGCTGGGGTTCTTTGTTTTTTTTTTTTAATCAAAACAAATGTGAAAAGAGTTTGAGAGTCACGCCGCTGTATTCCTTAAACAGTGATGGGACCAAATGCTGGGTTGTTTTTTTAAAATCAAAGAAACGTGAAAAGGGTTTGAGAGTCACGCTGCTCTATTCCTTAAGCGGTGATGGGACCAAATGCTGTTTTTTTCTTTTTAAATACTGGCTATGTGGAAAGCTGAAACATTCTGCGCAGACACTGGCTTCACCTTTTACCCCACTGGTGCTTTGGAGGGCAACTGAAACACCACCCTCTACAATCTGGAAACCCCAGTGGGAGGCAGGGGCAGGGGTTTGGAGGCAGGAGAGAACCGGCAGCAACGGTTAACGGGTTGTTAGACAACGTGGAACGGAAACTGACACACTGGGGGCAAATTGGCTTCCCTTCGTGCTCAGCGGCCTGGGAAAAAATTGACTGGACCACCAGCTGTGTCATCACAAAGGTAGCCCCTGCTACTCAGTCAAGCTTGGGGGGGCGGGGGGGGAAGACTCCCGCCTTGGAAAAAACACATACACACGCAAATTGCATATCCAAGGACGAGGATCTCTCAGACACATGAGCAATAACGGGGATAAAATGGGTGTCGCATATTTAAAGAACTGCACTGTTTACAGAGTTTATTTCTATCCAAGAAAACATGGCCATCATACCTAGCTGCTGCGTGAACCTCTGAAGAGCATCACAGTTTGTTAACTGCAGGGAAATGATTCCGGTTTAACGGGCCACTTGTCAGATTTGCCTACAAATGCTGTGGATGTTTACGAGAAAGATGTGCATTTATTCAGAGTTTAAGCAACGTGGCTAGAAAGACACAACTGCAAGCCAGGCAGACTACCTGTTTAACTTCACCAGCACCGTAGGGAAGTGAAGGAACAAAGGACCATCGTACAGAAACACGCTTCCTCCGTGTGCCGCCATAGAGACACTGACAGCAATGGACAGAGAATCATAAGGAGCCCACGAGGAGCCGAGGACACAAAATCGATCTGTCACTCAGAGGAACTGCCCCCCATTGTCAAGGCATTAATGTCGGGGGGGGGCAGTTTCTCGCAGTAGGTGGGAGGGGCCAGCACATAGGTATACCTGAGACCCAAGACGCACCTTCTCATGCTGTAAACAAGAAGGCGATCAAGGACTTGGCCTGACTTAATCGTGCAGCCTGGCTTCACTTTAGCTCTGGGTGGAACCCTCACCATCATCCCCAGGATGACTGCCCGCAGATTCCAGATCAGCAGACCTGTAAGCAGTAAGCCTCTTAATCAAGTTCGGCCCACGCCGGGGTCACCAAACTCCAGCTCTAGATCTGACCAGCCCCTCCACTTGCCCCTCACGGCTACAGGATGCCACTTTTTATCTATCCAGCCCCGCACCATATTTTTTGGTCCTTCACCTTTAGGACTTCGGGTGTGCACTCCAGGAAGGGAACAGGGTTCTTTGAGAGGCCCGGACATAGCCAGGCCTCTTCTGGGTCCACTCAGATGTGAAATGGGAGCAGGTCATTTCTCCTGACAAGACCTTTAGATGGATGTTTACCTTAATGGTCTCAGAGAATTGCACTGCCTTGAAAATTACACAGGTTAAGGCTTATTATGGGGGAGGGGAAAAACCTTCCCACATGACTTCCTGTAGGAAACCCAAGCAAACCTGCGAGGGATTTAACTGCAAATTGCACCCATTAAGCCATTCGGAATCCTGACGGGTGGCTCTGGCTTTTCGGATGAGTTGTTCACAGCCTTTGTTCTGTACTTTTCACAGCTGGGGGGGGTTAAGTCAAGGAGGCATGCTGGTAGACATTTTAATTAGTAAACAGAACAGAATATGGGGGAAGGCGAACCCTCATCAATCACTATTCATCATGTGATTCCATCACCAAAACATTTGATATAAAAAAAAACCAAACTGACCACAGGCCACTGATGTGGCCCGACTCACCGGAAAGATGGTAGGTTTTGGCTGTGAACAAGCTGTTAACACTTTGGTGAAGCCAGCTAACAAAACTGAGAGAACCACCTGGATTTACACCACAAAGCAGGGATGGTATCAGAAAGGTATAGATGAGTTGTGTAATTTAATTTGGAGATTTACAGTTCATTTGAAACTTTTACCTGTAGTTTGTAAACTAACAACTTAAGTTAATTTCTGTGCTTTTTAATCACATTAAAAAGATGGGAAATTAAACGGAATCGCTGCATGGAATGGTGAGAATTTTTCTGGCAATACAAGGGCATTTTTCTTATTTTTATAAAACTCACAACTTGAGTTTGTTGCAAGCAGTTCTTTTGTATCTGTTCAACGGAAAAATAAAACGTTATCCTGACAACTTTAATCTGCCACGTGCCGCTGACAAATACTTATAATAAATGCATAACTTTGGTATATTGAATACATTCCAATTTTTGATGAGGAGCCCTATTTCAGAGGTATAATAAAAGATGATCTTTGAAGACCTAACAGCTATTAATATTGAAATGAATTCTCATTTATGTTATAAATTTAAGCTGTAGCTGTAAATCCAAGCATCAAAGTCAGCATCTGGGGGTGTGGAAACAAATGAATGTGGTGAATTATAAGTGGTATTTACCAATAGCTGCGGTGCTATCCCAGGACGACCCCCTTCGGCATACAATATTCATGGACTCGACACTGGCAAATGCTTCTCTCCATCGCAGAAATTGAAAAATAATCTGCCAAATTAAATAAATCGTTGATGCAGAGTAACAGTGGCCGGGCCGCAGTCTTAGGAGGTGGGCCTCAAAGTACTCTCTCCGCAGCAGGAAACCCGAACCTACAGTGACAGCGAGTAGACAGAGTGGGCTGCCCCTGGGAATGCTGCGGTCCAAATGTCCTGGGGGACCAGGACAGAATACAGCTCACCCAGGGACACTGGGGGAAGAGACCCTCCAGGACTGTTTTTAGGGCTGTACCTGCAGGACCACCCAGACCATGAGATGTAGGAGAGATGACATGGAAGAGCACCTCCAGGTCAATACAGGCAGGCTGAATTCACCTCCTCTTTGGTCAGGGGGGCACACTGTCCCCTCGGTCAGAAACACAAATATATGGGTGCGGATTGTATGGCCATGCCAAAAAGAACCACGCGAGGAACAATCACTCTTTTTCTTTTTTTCCCCAGGCTGTTTATATTGTACAGAAATCCCACAGTACTCTCGTGGGCACAAAGTTACTCCTTCTGAGGGCTATGCTAGCATATGGGACACAGAATCACATGCAGTGATTTAAGTCAGCTGTGGATTCAAGACAGAATTACTGTCCTTTAAACTGCTCACCCTGGATAGCAAACAAACCCAGGGAGCTAAAGGAAGCATCTAATTAATAGAAGACGACAGGGTAGAAAGAGCTGCCACGCACGCCAAGAAGCGGCACGAGGAGGGCTTCAGAAAGTCAGCTTCCGCACGGCTCATATGTATACGAGATGTGAGAGTTACCATTTGCCCTTAGGATCACAGTTTCGAAAAAGTACCCATTAGTGACAAGTCCGCCGTCTCCAAGTGAAAGACCCCCCTCCCGCCACATTGTCAGGAGTGGCAGGGAACACCAGTCAAGAGGGTACTCCTTTGACCAACAGTCTCCAGGCAATCAACCTTCAGCCGCTTTGTTGTGATGATGTCAGAGAGGCAGAGAGGGCCGTGGTGAACTCAGGAAGAGTCAACGTGAGTGCGAGATGGAGCTCAGGGCCAGGGGGGATGGTGGTGTGGGGCGGGGAAGGTGTAACTCTGGAGGCACAAAACACAGCACGAGGAAGACCCTGCTGTAAGCACCATTAGCAACGTGAGCCAAAGGTCAGAAGTTACATTCACCAAGGGAAAGGCCAGCCTCACACTCTGTCCCCCATAATCACAGCTCCCCCAGTAAGGCTTGGCTCAAACAGGCTGCCTTTTCCAATAAATCAAATGCGAAGTGGTGGGCAGCCGGGCCCCGCGTGGCCCCACCATTTCAGCCGTGCTCCCTCCTCACGTCTCCCGGCTTGACGCCTAAGTGGCATTTTTATTACTTGAGGGGCAGAGGACACAAAACTAATAACCAGAGGCCACAGGGCGGGACGGTTTCGTCCCAGGACGCAGAGATGGCCGGACATCTGACAAAAGCAGCACCGCAGGCCCCTAGCTGTCACTCACAGAGGCCCCGCTCAGGCCCTCTGAAGGGCTCCGGTATCTCATTAAGGGGGGGCATGTTCATGCAGGATGCCATGTAGAAAGATGGATGTGGGTGAGCAAACTGACCTGGATGAGGGAGAAGAGCTCTGTGTGTTCAGGTGGCCCCCTCCTGAGTCGGGGCCACTGCAATAACTCAGCCACAACTAAGCCAGAGTCACGCCTGATGGACAATGAGAAGCCCAGACAGGGCACTAATCCCACCCAGGGCAGGACGGGCGGACCGGGGGTCAGATCCTGTTCTCCATTTGGGAAAAGGGCCAGCCCCCAGCCGTTAATGCTAACTTAAGCCGAGACGGAGCGAACGGCCCGATTGTGCTGAAAAATCAGGAGCGACAGAGGTGACAGAAGTTACACTAGAGGCAGATTAGCAGCCCAGATTCCTACCCTGTATTCAGTTTGTCACTCCAGTTCTCTCTCCATTCGTCATTTTCTACTGCTGTTACCCAGCCTCTGCTGAACACTCAGATGCTAGTTATCCTGATCCTTGGAACAGATACACCAGAGCTCCAGGCTAAAAGAGGTGTTGAATAAGGGCTTCTCATCAAAGCAGAAAACACCACAGTCCTGGCTCCACCTCATCCATGCACTGAAGAGGATATCCCCCCACGTGACCACAGACAGATGGCTCTATGCCGCATCCACGTAAGGAATTCCCTCTGATGACTAGGTAGTCAGTGGAAATTTTCAGCAGAGCAAATACAGGCAGAGCTAAATGGGGAGCGCAAGACCGGTGCTACTGCAAACCTGCAATGTGGCCCTGCAAGCCTCGGAGCTGCCAGCCGAACAAAAAAAAAAAAAAAAAAAAAAAAAAAGAGTTCCCTGACAAAAGTCACCCCCACCACACACAGTTAGTAAGGATCCAGCAAATAGTAGCTCAAATCACCTCATGCTACGGGATCTTTGTTTCAGTGCATGTTGGGTCAGGTCGTGATGACATGCGTGGGGCATTGGGGGCATGCAGGTAAAGTATATGACACGAGGTGGGCACGATGCCGTGTGTCAAGCTGGGGGCGCCCTGACAGTGGAAGACAGCTACGGCACACAAACCAGATAATTAGACCCTGCTCATCGGAAGCGGTCCGGCTCCCAGCTAATTGATTCCTGAGTTAATATGACGAGCTTTCCTGAGAGCGCTCAGAAAGTTCTGGTATCTTTGCGGGATGTTTTTTTCCCTATACACCTGCTTGATGATCTCAGAGTGCTCTGCTTGTAGAATTGAACCAAACAGCAACCAGGGAGAGGGAATGCTAACTCTATAGCAGTTTCCTCTGAATGGCAGAATATGGATCCCGTGGGTCAACTTGAGCTCCAGGAAGGATGACGGCACCCAGTCGCACAGGCAGCCAAGATGACCACCTCCCTAACTACGGCGAAGGCCTGGCTGTTGAGAGCCATTCCACTCCATCCTCAAAGACTCAGCTTTCTTGGTGTCTGAGCAGCCAGGTCAAGGCTAAGGTTCTCCTTCCGAATTAAACACCAAAATTCTCAAAATAAACTGAACAGATAAGCCTGCCTCAACTCAAATCCACCCCTGCCATGTTCTGCACAACACAGAAGCAGCGAAGCCAGCATGCAGAATGACACGAGGTACGCCTGCACAAGGCCCTGGGTGAAGCTCAAGTTAGATGATGTGTGCTCATTTAAAAGCATTAACCACACATGGGCTGGCTAACAGCAGCCACCAAATGTGAAGCACAGTTTCAGGGTTTATGTAAGGCTCTTACACGGTAAACAAACATTCAAGCCTACGGACAGAATGAGCTGGTCCTGCGTGCTCTGTGAAAGCCGGCATTACGTTACACATACAGACAAGGCGGCCACAACTGACAAGCCTGTCTAGCAGCACCCCGAGGAGGAAGGAAAATGGTTTCCATTTACTTCTTTAATACTATTATTACAAATGCTAACAGTACAAGCATCAAACAGAACACAGTAGATAACCAGTAATGTTCCCCCAATTAAACTCCTGGGCTGCACCTTCTGGGAAAACGTTCCATAGTGGTGCACAATGCATGATGGGTAAGCTTCTAGGCTCTATGCTACTTATGGGGGGTGAAGATGAAGGGCTTGATTGTTTGATAGGCAGGCCAAGCAGAAAGGTATCCTGTGTGGGGGGTCACCAGGGGGCTTGGGCAATGGGAGAGAAAGGCCACTGCCTCGGTTTAGCCTTTGGCCCATAATGAGGGTTCCTGACAGCAGATGGTGGTAACGTGACACGTTTAGCCGCACGGCAAATTGATCAACAGCTTTTCAGCATTCTTTTCATACTGTAAGTCCTGTAGCTTTAAAAAAGTGGGGCGGGGACAAACTCAGAATGGTTAATTGCAAGCAATTTGCAGAGAAGGTCAAATCAAAAGTATGGGTGCACACGTCAAATTGTGACATCTCTGTGAGGCTGACAGTAACTTTACATGAATGAAGGTGGGGGGTCAGTTACGAGATACGATGGAAACACCACAAATAGGCATAGGGAACAGTCATCTGCCACTTTGTTAGCCTTACAATTGTAAGAAGGGGCAGGGCATGTACCAATTAAGTTAGGCTAAGTCTTCTGGCATTCAATTTCTTGTCCGGCCCAAAAACCCCATTCAACTCAGAGGGACTAATAGTGTAAACCTCGTAATCCTCACAAACTCTGCTCCTCAGCCAGGGTAACCGGGGTCTATGCTGCTTTCTACAATTAGACACAGTGAAACCGCTATTTTCTCATTGACGGGCGGGTTATTGACTGCTGGTCTGGTCGATCACACAGACAGCAGGATGGTTCATGCAGAGAACGGCGCGAGACAGGCCTTGTGTACTCAGACTGGGAGCCAAAGTCACTCTGAGTAACTTATGGCATTCACGCCTTTCTCAGGCAAGTGACGGCGATATCTTCCTTACCGCCAAGGT
Source organism: Gymnarchus niloticus (assembly GCA_009936485.2). Taxonomy (NCBI): domain Eukaryota; kingdom Metazoa; phylum Chordata; class Actinopteri; order Osteoglossiformes; family Gymnarchidae; genus Gymnarchus; species Gymnarchus niloticus. The sequence goes on along the minus strand of JAACJT020000849.1, from coordinate 8,952 downwards.
TAACCGCTGCTCTCGTTGGCTGATTAATTTACCTGGTAGAGCACACATCCACTGTACATCATCCCTTTCGATAGCAGCTCAATATTCAATTAGCGAACGAATTCCACCAGCTGTTAAGCCACCCAGGCTTCCCCTCCAGACGTCATGGAGCCAGGGTTCGATTGAATTTGCGTCTAGTTAATGGACACGTTTGACTCCCCCCCCCCCCCAACAGCAAAGCTCAGTTCGTAGCCAGGTGCTAACTCCCTTGTAGCTTCGATCACAATACAAACAGCTACCCGAAGCTTTGTGCTAAATAATGAGAGCTGACAGATTAAGCTTTCAGCACAAAGAGAGCCGTTAGTCACGTAGCTACACAGCTAATTAAAACACTTACGACGAACATGCTGGCACTGGGAAAGGAGATTAATATGGACTAAAATTATTTTACTACTACACAAAGAGCAAGTTGTTATCAGTAAAGTACAACTGACAGCATTCAGAAACAATGACATAATACTCAGGGCTTTCAGCTGAACTCACAATATAAAATCTGACAGTTACACTGTGGAGGGCTAATAATCTTGTCTTGGAATAACGGTGACGCATTTGAAAAATTAGTGTATATACACAGTGTCGGGGCTGTTCCTGCATCCCATTCAGAGAGGGGCGCAGGGACGCCACAAATATCGCTGACCTGCCGGTCAAACAGATCGATACATTCTGTAATCAGCCTTCAGTGGTGCCTTTTCCCCAGCCTGTTGGCCATCACAGAGCCCCCTGGCTTGGTCCCAACACCCCAAACCAGACTCAACCACTTGTGGAGCCCTTGAGAGACGAAATAGTCACCCTCCACAGCGCAAGGACAGCAACAGGGCGTCGTCTGTGGTAGTTTTCTGATGGGGGCTACAAGACACATTGAGGAGGCCCCCACCCGGGGGTGGGGGGATGGTGGGGTCACGTGTGCTGCCTGCCTAATTTGAGTCTCACTGTATAAACAGTACCACACCCCCCCATAAGCTAATTACAAAATTGCTGGTTTCGTCCTGGCTGTGTGGACCACTGACTCCCCTGCAACACAAATATAAAACATTCGGTTTGTGTCTGATCTCAAAGCAGGAGCAATAAGTTTGATGAATTGACTTCTGGGGAAAAGGGTGGAACCTCCATCTTCAAGAGAAGGGTGGGGGCGTGGGGCAAAACCCAAACAATCAAGAGCGAAATGTCTTTTCACACGGAATGGTAGTAGAGATCTCAACCAGGATCTCTATTCTCTAGTTACTGTTCCACCTCCCTATCTGCTGTCAAACACAATAACGGCAGTCAATTAAAAATGTCCAAAAGACAGAAAAAGCAAAGCCTTACTGAGCAAGGAGAGCATCACCCTGAGGGTGACATCACGTCAAAAACCTGGAGAGTGAAGTCTGTTGTCGTAGTGGGAAAACTGACAACAGTGCATCATACTGCAGCATTGTGTACTGTAGTGTGCCACAGTGTGCGCGCACACACACACACACACACACACACACACACACACACACACACACGAGCCCCAGACTTTAAAAGATATAGCAGAAGTTGAATGTCCCCCTGGGGGGGTTAGAGAAGGTGACAAAAGCAGAGATGAAGTGAATTGATAGCTACAGTCAGGCTAAAACTCAGCCATTAACCCCAGAATAAGGAAGAGCGGCGATGCTGGAAAGAGCGTTAACGAATGCAATAACGATAGCCCCATCTCATCTTTGCTGTTTTATCACCACTTAGAGACCAGCTCTTTGTATGGGGGGGTCCTCGGAGGGACTCCTTCCGGCTCACCGCTCTGCTCGGCAGGCAGTTATGCTGAGCGATGTGTGGCCTTTTACCGTCACCAGGTGACGGTCGAGTGAGGAGCTAAAGCGAATACAGCTGCACCACTGTTGGTTTGTGGCAGAATTCGCTGGGATGCTCTGAACGTCTAATGATGACGTCACCGGGCCACCAGGAGGGCCCAGTCCCGAAGATTCGGCTCAAAGCATCTGATAACTGTAGACGCTGCCTCTGTCAATACAGGCCAATCTCTCCTAACTGAGGATGGCCACACGAACGCCAGTTCTGAAAGCTAGTGGGTGTCATTGAGGAGCGTCAGCCTCTCCATTTTATTAGGTTGGCTGCGGTTCAGGCTGTTTAATTCCGTATCCGGGCCCTAGAGAGTCAGACGGAGCACACAAAGGCTGCCCTACACAACCATGACACGTGACATCACGAAGAGAATCAAGAGGACACACCACGTCTCCGAGACCCATTATGATACACCACTCGGAAGACAGGGTCCAACACGCTGTACAAGACTTCATCTTGAAGGGGTCACTTGGTAGGCTTCTTTCCTAATTTCATTTTTAATTAGAAGGGGTTCGAGGTGAATGCGATTCTCACCTTGGACCTTCATCACTGCAGAGGCCAGACAGCCATCCCTCCCCCCGAATAAACCCACTGACAGCGTTCCCGTAACCGACACACAAAGCCGGTCAGACCCCCACATACTCTGAAGGCTAAAGATTAAAACAACCTCCTTGTATAACGGAGTGTTAACACAAAAGAGAAGAAGAGCCTGAGAATCTGCATCACTACAGAAGGGAGCGTGCAGGAGGCCGTCTGTATAGCGTGTGATGCTGCTACTCACAGGCTGATGCTCGTTTACCAGCACTGCAGACAATCCACACCTATCCACTCACGTGCCACGAGGGAACGCCCCCCGCTACCACCCCCCGGCACCTCGATCGCCTGACTCGGCTGAGAGGGTGCCATTTAAAAGCATGCAGACCAGAAAACATTAACGGGAATTCGAAGGCAATGTGCTGAAGACCGCGAGGGGTGCTCCCACTGCGGGTCGTCTTTGAGCGCATATGGCTCCATGCAAGTTATCCTAAGAGGGAGGCAAAGAGCCTGCGAAACACGCTCTTCCATTTGTGATGGTTTTGCTCAGAGGCCCAGAAAGATTCCATGGCTGGGCAGGTCCAAGAGGAGTAGCAGCTCCCCTGACTGCCAGAGGAAAACTTGACGGTGGCACCAATGCTGTCCCAAGCCCACTGTGCCAGTGGGCATCGGCGGCAGCGAACATCTCCCTCGGCAGCCAGGCCAGCCAGGGAACAGGAGACTCCAATTAAGAGCCAGATATGGAAACGCGGAGGAGAGCCTCAAAAATGGCCTCCGGACCCAGCTGGGTGCGGCATGCGGGTCCCGTTTCAGGGACACGCTCGGCTATTTTGAGAACATGGGAAACGACCATCGTGGAAATGGGGAACGTCGGCAGTGGGCCCAGGAATGGAGGTTATGGAAGTAGGTTACCTGTGGTGTGAAGACAGTCCGCGACAGAAGAAAAGTCTGTCAGAAAGAGGCAGACGACTCGCCAGCTCAGAGTCACAGCCACAATGCCAACATCGCTCAAAGTTTTCACACGTCGAAGCAGCACGACTCCCGCCGACCAGTCCCACTAGTGGGAATCTTAATGAAAGCACAACCTGCCAAATATATCATTCCTCTGAGAAGTTCCCTTCTTTTGGGACAATCTTCCCAGGGGCTGTGCTGGCGAGAAAGAATGGAAGAAGTGGCACGGAAGGGGAAAAAGCGTGTGACATGACACTGGGTGTCAGGAAGTGTGGAGCAGGCTGCATGAAAATGCAACCACAGCAAGAATGTGACTGCCCTAACAACCATAATTTATTTTATAACAATTTCTTAAGAAAAGGAACTGTTTATCACCTCAAAGCTCACGAGATTAAGAATAAGGAAATCTAAAAGGAAGCTGGCAACACCCAGCCACATCTTCATTCCAAAATGTTTTGGGGGGGGGGGGGGCCCAAAGATGACGAGTCTCACTCATCTCAAGAGGAGGTAGAACAACAAATTCAGCCAGTGGGGGAAGTTAAATCTGCTACAGAGGGCCTAGTTAGGGCGACCTGGCTAAAGAGAGAACAGAAAACTCACACTGGGAGAAGTGCGGTCAGGCCACAAAACAAGTCTTCACGAGACTATGCTCACATGTAGGAAACTATTTAGGGACTGCGCTGTTCAGCGTCCAGTTATAAGCAGATCGCCCAGAACCTTGTTTTTCGTTTTCAGGAAAACGGGATGAGCTGTCACTTTCGTGACAGATCGTTACCCTCGGCATCCCCGTCTTGCCGATCATGGCGAATCGACAGGCGTCTGCAACAGCGCTCACGTCGTTTAAAACCTGATCCTCTCACATCCTGCTGAGCTTTATTAGAGTGTCAAGGCAGCCATTCACAGACTGAAAACTACACCCATACATCAACACTCCCTGATGTTCTGCGCAGGCTGCTCTGCTGGAGTGCTTGCTGTGCTAAACAAAAGTAACGGAGCAAACAGATCCCTGTAAATCACCTCCCTCAGCTGTATCTCCCTGATGCGACACGAGAAGAGGCAGGTGGGCTTCCCAGAATCAACCAAACAGGAGCGCCAAAGTCAATTCAGTTTTTATTTATATAGTGCCTTTAACAAGAAGCACTGTCACAAAGCGCTTTACATAGTCCCAGGTCCAGAGTCCCCAGAGAGTAAGCCAATGGCGACAGTGGCAAGGAAAAACTCCCTCAGGAGGAAGAAACCTTGGGAGGAACCAGACTCAAGGGGGAAGCCCATCCTCCTCTGGCCAGCACTGGGCAGGACAAATTAATAAATACAAATAAGAACAATGTTGGAACAGTCAGGAGGACAACAGGGTACTGCAGGATGTAATCCAGTGATCAGAGCAGGTTCAGTGGCTCAGAAGGCAGCAACCCGGTCAGTGTGGACAGCTGAAGTGGAGGGCGTGGTAGGCTAGCAGACAATACGAGGATCTCTTAAATCCGAACTTCCAAGGGAAGCACCCCAAAAAAGGGGGGGGGGGATACGGGGGAAAGAGAATGTGTGTGAGCAGAGCAGCAATTTAAGGTGGCAGAATAATTGCAAATGAAATAGCAAGAGCCCTTCTTGCTCCAACGAGAATCCAGCAAGGTTGTGTTCACCGAGTCGTCAGTCAAGAGTGAGCGATCTTGAAAACAGCCAAAATGGTCAGACAGAGCCCTGGCGTTTTGTTTTTTTTTTTTTTTTTTTTTTAAAAACTCAGCAGCCTTTTAGGACTCAATGTACTAGACAGAGCCATTCTCTCATTACAGGAAACATGGGGAGCCTCACTCAAACATATGGTGACATGTCCTCCATGACTGCCACCAAGCTGCAATTAGCTTCATCTAAACGAGGTTCATTAAGAGGTGTGATTGGATGGAAGGTGGAATGCTCCCGTTATACAAATGTGTGTGATAATGTTCACGAGTTCATTTATGAATGAAGAAAATAAACAACTGGCATTCAAGAAAAGCTTCTTGAGATGTTTCCAGATTTTAATCACTTCCATTTTCACGATTGTAACAGCAATTCTAATCACAAGCATGACCCAGGCACCAACTCCGCAATGCAGATAGAAGAGAAACCGACAATTATTCCCTCTTCCAGGACAGCTGGTCATGTGGTTAAGCCACAGGCCTCGGCAGGGCCTCCTCCCAGCCAACGGAATCTCTCCGAGAGGTGGCGAACTTCTGAAGGATCACAGACGGGGGTGTCGAGGGAGCTCGAAACGTCCAAGGCAGCCTTTGCTGGCTCAAGGTAACTCACAACACGCAGTGCTTCATTCTAACAAGACCCAACGAGTGGCTCGTGACCACGCAGAGGGGAGCGTCTAACCTTGAGGACCTTGTCTGGCCCTTCATGACCCTCTTGATGCACTGAGCTGCTGATGCTGTTTCCCCTTTGACGACCGTCCTTCCCAAAGCTGCAGCCTGCGGATCAGGCAGGTTCACACACTTCCAGGCGTTGGGGAATTTGTTCCACAACCCAGGGGGTAACGAAGGAGCTAATGTGCACTCTGTGAATGGACTATTTTCAACACTGACCAGCATAGTAGATGACAATTACAGATCATTTCCAAAGACTGAAAAAACCAAGCTTGGTTTTTTAAAAAAAAAAAAAAAAAAAAAAAAAAAAAAAATGCAGCCCTTATTCGTGGTGTTAAATGAAGGTCCAACAAAACATTTAACATCTTACACTCCTTCCCCCTTGATATTGTGAAAAAAAGAAAACACAATGTTTGGAAAGACATTCTCCTGTACTCAGAGGGAAAAGGTACTGCTGTCCCACGACCTCACAAGCAGTGGACTTGCTTGTTTTAGCTGAGTAATTAAGATTAAACTGCTTTTGATTGGGGCACATTAAAAAGGCCAAGCGATTCAACAAAGGGACAAGGAAAACACAAATATGTTTGGCATTTATTTGTCCAGCTGCTGGCCTGTTTTTTCAAGCAGGAGAAAGAGGGGAAAGATTTAAGGTCTGATCCTCAAACTCATGCCCTCGTGTGCCGACTGAGAATGGCTCCAGTTGTGTGATCTGGCGTGCTGTTCTAGCTCTGCACTCAGGGAGCACCGTGAAGTAGGAACTCTGAGTCAGAGCCTGATCAACAAACACCCCCCCACACTCCCCAACCCCCCGAATCAGATTTTAGGGATGTTTAACTCACACCCGAATTACCGGGACTTGGGAAGAGCAAACATTTTTAAAGTACATGTCCAAATGTTTAGAATAAAACTCAACATCATGAATTACCAGGACCAGGTCAGCAATCTTAGTTTTGTTACAGGCTTTTCAATACAGGTTTGACATCCTGTTTATTTACATTAGCAACGTTGAAAACGCACTTGTCCGGCTCCGTTTGGCAGGCGAAAGAGCAGAAATGTATTAGGAAACCGTCACATGCATGGCGCAATGTCCTGCACCCGGGAGCTACACGAAGGTCATACAGCGATCATCAGCGGGCTGCTTAAGTGCCCCCCTTTTACCAGATAGACACCGCTAAATAATAAGGACTGCTATGCTTTTAGATCACAGGCTACCGCTATGAGAAGACAGCCATGCCATTTCTAGTGCCATTGCACCCTTTGAGTCAGACTGTGCGCCCCGCAGCTAAGCCAGTGACATATTCCGAAATGATGGGGGGCGGTCACCGAAATCGCACCGCTAGCAAACTATCGACGTGACCACAAAAGGAATTTTCACAGCATGAGGCAGCTGCTGCGGTCTGATCGAGAGAGGACCCCACCCCGGCTCCACGTCCTTCCCCTTCACCTGGGTGATAAATCCTGAGAATGGACGAGGGAAAGACTGGTCGACTCGGGAAAGCCTGTTTTAACTATAATGGATTATAATAGCTACGGACTGGGCTGGGGGGGGGGGGGGGGGGAGAAAAAAAGGGAAGGGCGGGGGGGGGGGGGGGGGGGGGGGGCGGGGGGGGGGCAAATTTTCCAGAAGGATCAGAAGAGAAGGAGCTGAGAGTTTATCAGTGAGCAGCACACATCTTTGTCCTGGAGAAGGCACAAGGCGCCACCGGTTTCTGGCCAAATCTCTAATGAAAGCTAACCTTCTCCTTCAGTGTGAAAAACATTTCCTAACCTCAGCCTCAAGAGCAGAAGTGATAAAGGACATGGAGACGAATGGGGGGTGGGGAGGGGGGAAGAAAAACAACAACGACCAGAAGAAAAGAGTAACTGGCGATTGAATAGGCAGGAACTCTCACTTCCTGTTCTGGGGCCTTCGAAAAGGAAGTGGTTCCTTTCTAATTGCCCCAGCCACAACTCTTCACATTCACCTCAAGCACTGTGCAGAGATTTCAAATATACTCATTTTACTCTTCAAATCAGCAGTTTTTGCTAAACAAATGAACCCAACCTTGAAACACAGAAGTTTTTTCCATTTACCGAGAAACCCCCTACTCTTTAAGCACCATAGTGTTTGTAGTGGAAATTTTAAATTACCTGGGTTCTATTAAGTTTAATTTGAAAATGCAAATCAATGTTTGTGTTTGCTTTTCTATGCTGATGGAGTAACCAGACGAACAAAATTGATGCCAGCAACGTGTGACTGTTTAGAATATGAATTAATTTTCAGCTGTTTAATGTTATTAATACAAACGACAAGCCTGTAAGCTAAACACAAATTAATGCAGATCATTTAGCGACAGTTCACACTATCGCCAATAAAGTGTATTTGAGTGAGACTGCTGTCCATGGAAATGAGAGTTAAACTGACAAAAATCAAGCAACGTCTGCAACGGGCACTTTGGAGAGAAGACAAGAGTGATGACCGTTTGCAGCACTGAGACACAAACAGCTAACAGACATACACTGAGAAGTATGGTTCAATAATCACTGCATTGTGCTGGTATGAAAATAATTTTTGAAAAGATTAACCCAGCCATAGGGTACAAACGGTTTCACTATCAACCACCGGGTGAAAACTGCTGTTGGAAGTTACTCTTAAAAGCATATTAATAATGAAGAAAAATATGAATAACAAGGCTGGTGAATAGAACGGAAGACAGCAGATAATGTGCACTGACTCAGACTATAAACACTTCGAGTCACTAGAACTAATCTAGTACAGCACCCAAGCAGATGTGATACAAACAGCCTGCGATAGCAAGGTCAGGTGACTGGCGCTCTGCGACGACCTCAATCCAAAAACGCTGCCCGCCCTTTCATCAGCGGCCTGTGACACGCGATGTGTCCGCGGAATGCGCCAGCACTCACGACGTTGCAATTTAGGCAAGAGCGATACACGAAAGTAATTATGCAGAGCCCTCATTTCAGACAGACCTGACCTCGCAGCAAAGCGAAACATTATGATGCTTTTGTACAGAGCATCCTTTCCAGCTGAAGAGGAGTTGGGAAAGTTGAATGAAGTTATTAGCGAGAAAACCCATTCCGCAACGGTCTGTCGTATCGCGGTGCATCTGCTCACAATCGAATCCCAGATTCAGCTCATGAATTCTTGTCCCCCCCCCCCCCCCCCCCCCCCCCCCCCCCCCCCCACCACCCCCACAACCAAAATCACCACTCCCCAACCCCCCGAGAACCCCCCACCCAACTCACCCCCCAGAGCTCCCAACCGCCC
>JAACJT020000848.1:0-17537 GCA_009936485.2 Gymnarchus niloticus | reverse complement strand
ACACACACACACACACACACACACACACACACACACACACACACACACACACACACACACACACACACACAGGTTAGTTCAATTTGGTTAGTTTTCAAACATCTGGGACGAGGACCGGTTAGACAGCATCAGGTTTTGCCGGCGCACATTCCTTGGGGTTAGGCTGTGTTATTCTTCACAAGAGCCAATAAGAAAGACCACGTAGGTGGGTATGCAACGCAAACGGCTCCATTCTTACCAGAATTGTACTGGATAGGAATGTGCTCCATAGAAAGCTCATATTTACTTCGTACACCAATCAGCAGAGGACTTCCACGCCTAAGACACAGAACATGAGAGGAGACAGTTTAAGCAGTTCAGTACAGGACACGAGGTAGACCGAAGCAGTATGGTGCTGCTGGAAAATTAGACATGTGGTGAAACAATGGGTGGTCCTTTGCTCCATAGGCCTTCCAATGCTTTTAGCTTTTTAACCAAGAACTGGGTTGGAAAGAGGCGCTACACTTGCATTTCGCATAAGCTGTTAATACCTCTTCTGAATGACACTCAGTAGTAGGATAGTGTAACAGTTGTGGGTAAGGTCTTAAATCCTGAGGGTCATCTGTTCAAATACCAGGAGGGCCTTGAACATGCGACATACTTAACCTGAATTGCTATACTGAAATATCAAGTAGCACAAATAAGTTCTTTTGTACAGAAGGCTTGAGTTAGCAACTGAATGTAGTTTACCAATTTGAGACATTTCATCAAGATCATTTCTACAAGACTACCACTTCCAAGAAAGTGCCCACGATATGGCCTTTTTCCACCTACTGCTATGCCTGCCCTGCTGCTTGTTTCACAATCTGCTTTGAGAGCAGCAACAAGACAGATCAGGACACCAACATCCTGCTGGCAAATGGATTGAGAGGCCCCGAGAGCACACTATAAAACCTCCCCATGAATGTGTCTCTACACTCAGTTCTGGCCCAAGGTCGAGCAGAGGAGGATAAATCGATACAGAGAAAAGGGCTGCTGATTAACACTGCCTACTTCGCTGCTCCAGAAGTGGGTATGAAATAACTGACATGAGCTAACCTTGCAGGGGGCAAAGAACGGCTTAATCATAACTGGCCCGGTGTCCCAAAGACTCAGGGGCCAAGTGAAACCCACCTCCACACACTGAACAACTCAGGGGCCAAGTGAAACCCAGCTCCACATACTGCATGCATATCAAAGCACAGCAGTGCTGACGAGGTTAGGCTATCCATTATCGCAGTCATCAACAGACAGCAAAACACCATACTCCTTCCTCGATCAAAAGGTGGACCTGATATCCCTGTGACTCTAATCATGATAAATGTTTACAAAATGGATGCATGGATAACGTTCCTTCACTTTAGGATGGCATCACACACAGTCACAGTGACCTCTCTAGGTCCAGAAAAAACATGTAGAATGTCTAATTGTCTGTTCTCAGAAAATTGTCATCTTTTACATGTCTGATATCCCTGTAAATGTGTTTTTACAACTGCAAGAGCCTTCTGGACACTGGAATACAATGCAAGCCTACCCATCAATATCTGGCATGATGCATATAGCAGGCCGAAACACCACAGGTTTTTCAGCCACAGATGGGTGAACGAGAAAGCCTCACAAACGGTTTGAGAGGAAACAAGAACGCGGTAAATAAGCTACTGAACAACCTACCCAGTCTACTTTCCAGCACTGCTTCATTGTACAATAAACTGGACCACCCTCAGATTACAGTGGACTATAGGCTTATACACACGCACACACACAGACACACCCAAAATAAATGAGGGACATCTGTGTTTTTATATTAATGGAAATCTTGGCTATTTAATAACATCTCCAACACAGACATTCACCTGGTCGGACTGATTACCTCCTGCAGGCAGAAATGCTTCAGCATCCTGCAAGAGCTGCAGAGACAGTCCTTCTACTTTTGAGTCTATAATACCCACACCTCACTTGTATTGGCCCGTTTATTTACTCTCTTTGCTGGTTTATTGATTTCTCTCTGTCACCACACTATTATTATTCATTGACTACACATGCACTATATACATATAGTCTAGAGTCCAATGGCCAAGTGCTCTGTGACATCTGGGTTTTCAACGATCACTTAGCATCAGTCAATCATTCTAGGCGACATTTTCCCCAAAGGAGTCACAGCTGTCCCGCTTACAGTCACACCCTTTCATCAGCTTGCATAGGCCAGCAGTCCAATGTTACAAAAAGGAAGTCCTTCCCTGGAAATTGAACCCATAGTCCACATGTGCTCTGTGCTGCCCTGAGGACAGGAGGTTACACCAGGCTCGGCCCTCCACGCCTTTGGTCATTTAAACCTCATTGGTTTTGTGGCCCTGACCCGGGAGCTCCATGCCTTCATGTCACTGGGTATTTTTTCCCCAGATGGCAAAGAGAACCAGAAAGATGAAGCGAGTGAGGAAAGAGCTTATACTGACCTGGTTACTACAGCCTCGCCTGGGAAGTGCAAGCTTTTGAACACCAAAGCAAAGGCACCCTCCTGAAAGAGGAAAAGAGAAGAAAACTTACTCAAGTGATATTAAGAACGAGAGAAAGTGACATAAAAATCAAACTGGTAACTAAAATGGTGTCTTATTTTAAACTGACCCCCCCTTTCCCATCCCCCCCAGCTGCTCTAAAGTGGAGTGGGGGGGGGTTAGGAGGAGGTAGAGTTGGCAGTGGGGTGGATGAAGAGAAAGACTCCCATTGTAGAGCTCCCACTCTGAGTGCAGCATGCGGACGGCCCCCTCAGCTAGGGTCAGAGAGGGAGTGATGACATTAAGCTGCTGTGCCTGTTTCCCATTAGCACAGCCTGAGACAAGCCATTCACCCCCCTGTCCCCAATACTGAAGTTTGGGTGAGTGGGCTCTCGTGTGTTTTTCTTTGGGGTGATGGGAAGATTACTACATGCTCAACTCCAAGAGAGACATAAAAAAACAAGAGGGAAAGAGTGAAATCTGAGTTTCATTGCTGCTAACGCCCATCCTCTGAAGGCCCGGGTGAGATACAGCAGAGAGTGTTGGGGCGGTCACCATAGTGACTGTATTTGCATTACGCAAGACACCCCAGTGCGGTGAAAAAAATGACGTCAAAGGCTGGAAAAAATGCGTAGGACATTCCCGATGTCAGCCGGCAAGGCCTCCTGTGTAGCCCTCTAAACCCGCGATACCCCAGCTCCAGCGTTCCAGTGTGGGCCACAATCTCTTAAATCACACAACGTTCATCTTACTGCTATCTTTCACAGCTCTGTCGATGGCAACTTAATCTCCATTACTCACCAGTAATCTAATCTGTACTCTAAACTCTCTTCCACTTAGTGTTTGTTTAAACAGTCATTCACCCAAAAAGGGAAAGGGTTACTACAACTATCCAAAAATGATAGAGCAATTCAGGTTAATTTTGTTCATCACCAGTTAATCTTGTACTAATTGGAAGGAAGCTGGGTGAAATGGTCCATAGCAAGCAGGCCTCTTTCATGAAAACCAAGATTACAGTACTGTCCTCAGCAGTATTAGAAATCAGTGGAGAACAGAACATTTACAAAATACAAAAGTCATCAGTATTTCTCTGGTCTCCATACCAACATGTATCCCATTTATTCCTGCTTTTCTGTCACAGATATCCCTTTTTTAAAAAAAAAAAAACTTTTTATTGTACTATTCGCATCTGGAGCGGGTAACACAGTGGTCCCTAATTAATAGTCAGACTTTGCATCTGGGAAACTACCACCTACAAGCACAAGGCATCAAATCCACCAAGTATGTCAAAGTATCAAATAAAGGTTCAACTGCCATCTCTTCCAGAGTGTTCCCCTGCTTTCTGTCCTGTGCTTCCTGGTACAGGCTCCAGGACCCCTGTACTGCACAAGTGATTGGAAGATGGAAATTTAGTTTCAAATGAGAAGGTGATCTCTTAAGACTGCTATAGGACAAGACTTTATCACACTAGTCATCACTAGAAAGTTTTGCATTCAGGCATGGGTCTAGGAACAGGCGAGATGGGCAGCCACCCAGGGTGGGATCGATCAAGGAGAACGCATGGGACACCTCCCCTCCACTCATTCAAAATTACTCACTGCCAACAGCTCCCCATCAGTAAGCCTGAACCACCAGTGTTTGCATTATATTAGAACCAGGATCAGAGGAGTTCATTTATTTAAGCGTCTACAAAAAACAAAAATCTTAAAGTAAACCCACATATAAACCTTTAGTGCCATATACGCCACTGACTTCAATTGCAACAAGCTTAACTTTTAAACTGGTACCTGCTCCTGGAAAGGAAACTGTACGCATTTTTGTATTTAGAAATGCTACAATGAGCTCAAACATGCAAAGCCAAATACTTTACTCAAACAAGGAAATTTTCACGACACTCACCAGCTGTTGAATGACCTGTTCTACAAGCGTGGAGAATGACACATCATCGCTCTCTCGGTTGTCATACACGTACTTGACGAGCTTGGGGATGACCTCAGTGTCGGTCTCAGACTCAAACTCGTAGCCTTTCGAAGTCTAAAGGACAACAGAAGTGGTCACTCTTCGGACAAGGGCAAACAGATCACCTACAAGATGAAAAGCTAAGCAGTGTAACGGGTTTCTTCCACGTTTGCGACGTCGTAGAAATACAGAACGGTTGACTGAGCCAGACAACTTGCAGGAGCTCTCTATTTTATCGGCTACATGTTAATACATTCTGCTTCACATAAACCCCTTGTTTTGGATTCTCTGTTCAAAAACTATAGCTGTCTACAAGCGACTAACCACAGGCCACAGTTAGACAAATAAAATGTAATGAGTAGTGTTTGTTACAGGATGTCGGTCAGGATAACAAGACAAGTGACTGGGTGACCATGCTCTGTTGAATTATAGAGCAGTAGAAAGTGTAGGTATATGGTGAAATCCTTCATGGTAGGTGGGAAACCCAGGCTGTGCACTTATGGTGAATCTTCAATGACACATACACCTCACAGTAACATTGCTATTTAAACCTGGATTAATAAAAACTCCGTAAGCTAAAGCAAGAAGCCCAGCTAGATGATAGGCAGTGCGTGGATCTGTAGGCTAGAAGTTGTGTCTGGAAAGCCATTGGTTTACTACATGCCTCAGCTGGCAGAGTGACAATATCACTTAAGCCAGGCTCTTACCCTAAAAAGGTGCTCCAGGACCACTGGATAAATGGCTGATCCTGTGCACTGACCTCAAATTTCATTCTTAAATGTGTGGATGTCTCATGAAGAGGATGATGGGATGTGTGAAAACTAAAGAATTCCTATGTACTTGCGGCCAATAAACTTTTGTCCTCCACTGTTGGCAAGTTCTGTGCACAGGGAGACACACTCCTACCACTTTTCCATTGACATGATGTTGGTAACTGGTACCGGTGCCCAAACCTCAATGCAAACCATTCTATATGTTTCCACTGAAAAACAACTGCTGCACGTGCTGCAAAATCGGCTCCAAAATGGCACCGAAAACTCGCTGATCTGGAACCTTGAACGCGGAACATGTGATGTAACATGCTGAGGGGCTGAACCAACTGCCCAAACATTGAGCTAATTTCTATCAGCTAACAGCTTTAAACATTGAAGTTTGATCTGAATTCCTAACGATCTCTTTGAGCTGGTTAAAGACACTAAACGAGTTATCTTTGTGATTGAGTTATCTTCCAATAACAATTTTAAATATCAGCTAATGCCAATCAGATAGTCCTTTTTTCCCCCCACCAATACAACTTTTAAGCCATTTGTATGTCATACACTATATGGACAAAAGTATTGGGACACCTGCCCCTGCAATATCTCATTTCAAAACCGAGGCTATAAATAAGAAGTTGGTCCGCCTTTGCTTCCACTCTTTGGGAAAGGCTTTATGCTAGATGTTTGAATATCGTTGGTGGGATTTGCTGCCATTCAGCCATAACAGCATCATTGAGGTTGGGTATTGATGTTGGGTCATCGGGGCCCTTTCTGTCTGTGTGGCCTATGACATCACAGCTGAACTCTAGGTGGTTACAGAAATTTCCACATCACAATCATTTCACTTGCAGTTAACCAAGGCAGATAAGATATTTGATACTGACTTGTTGGGAAGGTGGCATCTTATGATGGTGCTATGTTGAAAGTCACTAATCTCTTCAGTATGACCCATTCTGCTACCAGTGTTTGTTGCTAGAGATTGCATGGCTGTGTGCTTAATTGTACACCTGTCTCAGGAATGTGTATGGCTTAATGATCCAAGTCCAAAAGTATGTGAACACCCCCCCCCAAACTATTATCCCAATGCTTGTGTCCATATAGTGTATGTAATATACCCATCTAATAAAAATGCTGTGAAACAAATATTGTCATCTCCTTATGGAACAATTATGAAATGAAATGCTGGTCTGAGAACGTGAAGCAAGGCTTGCCCATGTATCGTATCGGGTTATAACTTTACATTTTTTCCTTTAATGATTGAGTGTTTTTGGTCAATATCGGACAGATACCGATACTGAATATCAGATTGGAACCATCCCTACTTTAGATGTGGAACTACACTGGCAAAACTACGAGTAATGCTTGGAAACGAAGCATGCGGTCTGCTGTGTTTGTTCTGTGTTGCTGCTGGAGCAGCTAGTGCTGTAATTGCCCACCTTGAAGGTGGTGGAAACGGGCTGATTCCCAGTCAGGCTTGGTTCCAGCACCACGTGAGATCAGTGCCTCCCTAACAACTGCTGGATTAATTAAAGCAGGAAAAAGCAGCTTGTTTCTTACCAAGTACTCCTTCAGCTCCTTGTAGTTGGTGATGATGCCATTGTGGATCACAACAAATTCTGTGGCACAGAAGTATACAGGAGAAAGGTTAGAAGAGTTTGTGGAAGCCAAGACGGCAGCTTTGCACCGAGTGCCTCGAGTTCATGCGAGGGAAGGATGGCTAACACACTGTTACCACAGACAGTCATGCTGCGTGGACCTTACTAGGCATAAGTGCATGATACAACACACTCAGACCTAGTTCAATAATAGCTCTTATCATTTAGGGCTTGGCATTCATTATGTACTCCATCTGAAAGGCAGTCCTCCTTCACATAATCTGCCAGACAAGAAAAGGACACTGGTACCAAAGGGGCGCTGAAGCAAAATTCCAGCCCCCACCCCTGAAAATACACAGCAACAATGCTGCCCACTCTGAGCTACCGTGCCCCCCTAGGGATATTTCCATGATAGCAGAACTGCACAGTTACCACAGGCAGTCACTTTGACTCTACACCAGCCAAATACTAACCATGGAGAATTGGCAGTTTGAGACAGATTGTCTGAATACAAAGTCTTCAACGTGAAAAAACCAAATTACGCTCACCTAGGAGCTGTTTTCCCTAAACTGTTTGTGTGCTCTTTTTTTTTTGTTTCAGAACCTAATTTCAAACCAAAGTCAAAGATTAAATTTTTTTTTTAAAAATGAGGGAATGCACAAAAGTGGAGTGTTTGTAAAAGTGGATGGACATTTCTGAAATAGACAAGCTGACAGAAAATCCTTACAGAACCAAGACAATGTGAAGAACACATAAACTGAGGCCGTGATGACACGGCCAAAAAGGCTACAATGACAGTACGACATGTCCACAGACACGTGAAACTCGAGGCTGTGATACGTGCACGTAATACCTTACCTAGAACATCGTTTACACATTGGGTCACCTGACTTTAGAAACAACCCTGTCATATAACAGCAAGCTCAGCATACGAGCAAGAAGAATGGCCTTGAAAGATCAGGGGTCTCGTTTATAAAACTTTGTATAAATTTCAACGTGAGATATTCATACATCAAAGAAAATAAAAATACACAAATAAAAATCTGATTTATGAAACATGGCATACACACATTTTTTACACAATTTACCCATTATAAAATCAGAACTAGTTTGTAAACAAGTTGCATAGTCTATGACGTATATGCATACCAGGAAAATCAATAATCCCACTTAACATTTTTTAGACTTTTATAAATGCATAGCACAGCATGATGGTGCTCATTTCGCTGGTTTTCAGTGGCTGTCATCTTCTCCCAATTTATCCAAAATGGGGAATTTGCAAACCTCCAAGCCGACAAAAATGTATACAAGTTCTCATGTAACATTTTCTTTTACAAATCCCAAATTTTGCATAAAAAGTTGCGTACAAACATTTCAGGCTTCTTTATTGCACACACAAGCTGTATAAAAGAGAAGCCATACGTCTTCAATCCCGACCAAGAAAACAAAGGGACTACAAGCAAATAAATTAAAGTTCCCTTTAAAACTTGGTGACAAATTCTCCGCTAGGACAGATTCAGTAAATGAGGCTCCTGCTTTTGAACAGCATGAGCTGAATTTACTGTAGGTTCTTGACAAGTGTGCGGTGATGCGGTATTTGGATTGATTCAACCCAATGTGCTGTGTTAGCTGTGTTGTTACCGTTGTTCCTGTCCGAGCGCTGCGGGTGACTGTTGACAGCACTGGGCTCCCCATGCGTTGCCCAACGGGTATGAGCAATGCCAAAGTGGGTGTCCAGCTCCTCGTCCAGTTTCGTCAGGTCATCTTCTAAAAAGACAAGAAGGAAGGTCAAACATCAGCCATGGGACACTAAGGCATTGAAAGCCACGAATGTTTTGCCAGGCAGGACTACACCCATTACTGCCCCTGCCAAAGGGAGGGTGTCGCCTGTGACGCAACAAGAACGCAAATAGGGATAAAAAGAGTGACGTACTGTATAGCTCTTCATCCAGAGACTTAACTTTGCCTTTCTTCTTGATGAGACAGATGTTATTTTTTTCATTCTTTAGGCCTTTACTGGGACCGTCCACGGCAATGCCTGACAAAAAAAATTACACTAATCATTAAGTCTGTTGGATATAAGGACTCAATATATAGGCTTCTGGTCAACTGTACATCAAATCTTACGGGTTTACTGTTGAGTTGTGTATGTTAAATCTCAAATGGCCCAGAAAAGAAATCACACAACCGGAAATTTTCTACATTTCCCACTCTATTACTGCAGTTAATTTTTACATAACAGTTTCTAGTTCAGTAAACACCACACACAACAGAAAATCAACAACTTTTAAGTGGAACTCCTTTATCGGTAACTCTCATCTATGGCATCTAGGTGAAACACCCTCATCTGTAAGTCTCTCTCTCTCGCTCATCTGTGGCTTCTAGGTGAAGCGCCCTCCTATTGCTCATCTCTGGCTTCTAGGGGAAGCACCCTCGTGAGCATGCATGATACCACCTAAGCAAAAGCAAGGTGCTCATAACTACAAGGCAGTCTTCCTCAACTGGACTGGAGCCAGCAAGGGAAGACCATCTTAGACGGCAGTTCGTGAAAGGGGCCGACTCACTGCAGCAATCTAGCATGCCAACGTAGCTAAATCCTGTCATCGACTGCCTGTTGCTGTGGAGTAGAGACCCCCCACACGGCTCAGTAAGGTACACGTGACCTTTTTGGCTGTGGGGGTCCAGTTTTAAGAAAAAAATACTCTTTGCCAAGAGTGTGTAAAATGAGAAGTCTAATGGATGGACTTCTCAAGCATCTGCATTTGTTTTTATTGGTTCTATGTCACACCCAAGCATTAAACATGACAGTTAATGAAGCTGGCCATTTAGCCTCATTTTGTGTGTTCTGGGTTCACCACATTAGGACTAGAACTCAGGACCAACCATATGTTTGGATTAGTGATGTTTTGAAAACCAAGTTTAAAAAGATGTG
The DNA here is from genome assembly GCA_009936485.2 of Gymnarchus niloticus. Taxonomy (NCBI): domain Eukaryota; kingdom Metazoa; phylum Chordata; class Actinopteri; order Osteoglossiformes; family Gymnarchidae; genus Gymnarchus; species Gymnarchus niloticus. Next base: position 7,783 of record JAACJT020000848.1, on the reverse strand, counting down.
ACGACAGTAAAGCGCAAAAACTCTGCAATATAAATTTCATAAAAATATATAATATACAGCTCATCATTTAATCTTAAACAGATTTCAAGAACACCCTCACGGATGTAACCTGCACTAGCATGACCTATTAAGTGGGAACTAATCAATTGTTCAAAATTACTTGCCATGACATGACATTTAACTGTCAAAGGAATGAGCACCAGCAGGCCAAAAGTAGATAGAGCATGACAATGTGGGGAGACTTTAGCTTCCTTACCAGCGGAATCATAACCTCTGTATTCAAGCCTCTGTAGTCCTTTCACAAGTGTTTCAAATATCTCCTTCCTTGTCTTCGGCACACAGTAATTCAGATAGGCAAAAATCCCTATGAGGAAAGAAAGGTCAGTTATTCTTTTTGTTCCTTCACGGCATTTTACTTGGAATCTTGAGCATAGTATAATTTTACAAATTGACTGAACAAAATAAACATCCAGTCAAAAATGGGTTATTGAGCAAGACCTCCCCAGCAACATGAATTAACTTTCTTTGCATTTCTTTATATTGAATGTGAAGAACTTGAGTTATTCAGGGGAAAAAAAAAAATACAGTTTGCAGCGAACCAGCATACAAGTGACAGACAAATGGTTATATTATACTTGTATTCACACTCATATATGGTGTTATAGAGTATATTAGTCCACCCTGAATAAGCAAGCTCCAGTTTATTGAGAGGTCATCAACTAAATAAGATAAATGCAATTTAAAATGAAGGTAATGGGACTTCAGTGAAAAAGAGGACTGACCAACGTTGTCACATTAACAGTTGTCAGTGTACACGTTTTATAGTTTCCCGTCGTTTGCTTAGTCATTAACTAATACGGGAACGAAGTTATGTTATACAAGTGGCATTGTTTCGTTAATTAAAATGGAAATCTCGAAGCACATACAGAACATTCGGCTGAATTTGCAGCATTCTGCTTTGACAGGCTCTACTTTCTACGCCTGCGGAAAGTTGCCAAGGGAGCGCCAAAGTTTCGGCTAGGCACAGGCGGCCTTTGAAGAGAGGCACAGAGCGGCCACTGTTTCCTGCCAGGTACACTCGGCGTTAAGCACACACTGCTGGCTGCTCGCTGCCTCGCCCCATAACCAGAGAGTAACTGGCTCCATCGCCGTCCGGAGTCCGGCAAAGCGCCTCCGAATGTCAGTGCAACAGCTGAGTAGTAAACCCGATTTCAGCCCGTCTACCGTTTAAGCGTCTCACTCAGTCTTGCAAGTGCTCACTTTATCATTTTATATTACTGTCCTGTACCAGTCAATTATAGAAGCAAAGTCACGCAGTTTCAAAGTAGCAGCTTGTCGAAATTGTAGACTTTTTCCAAAACAATCCAAAAGAGGGAGCGAGAGAGAGAAAGAGTGGGGGAAAAAAAAAAAAAAAAAAAGATTTGTTCAAAGTTTCGCTTTGACGAGCCCCAGTCGCTGGACAAATTTTCTAGCCGCGACGAAAAGGCATGCAGTCTCAGCAGAGGAGAATTAATATGCGTTAGTCCCACTCGTTTATTTCGGCCATGAGCACAGTGTATGCTATGAAATTAATACATGTTCGACTTCTTTTGTCTTAAGTTTTTTTATCGGTTGCCTCACCATGGGTCAGTTTTATGACCATGGTTCATATCGGATTCGGCAGTTACGAGTACTGTGGACCAGAACTGACACGTTGGTTCCTCAGCAGTCCGACACCAGCATTCCCTAAAAAGTCACGACTACATTATGTTCACTAGTTATGGAATAACAGGTTGGGAAAACTTTTTGTCGTCATGTTACACAACGTTCCAAGCATTCCCGAGTAACCAAAAACGCTTAATTAAGGATAAAACAAGTCTTAATTTTTCACAAAGTTTGAAGGCATGACGCTACAGTATTTTTCCAGTATAATTTGCAGTATAACTAAAGGATCGTGTTTTAATGCCTTACCGCACATGATTTGCCCAGCTCTTCACAACCGCTCCTTGAAGTGAACAGGAAAAAAAACGTCTCCTTGCCTTGTCCACTTTACATCAGAGTAAGAATCACCTCACTCCGATGCTTATTTAAAGCTTGTCCCGGCGAACGAGCGCTCCTCCCCTTAGTTCCCAGAGCAACCAGTCAACCAAGTTTTATTTCCACACCAGCTTTCCGCCAGAGAAACGCCCCTCTCGAATCTCACTGGTTTATGACTCGTAATAAAACCCTACGACTGAAGCCACTACAAAATTTTAAGTTCGCTTTATGGATTACTTAGCTGTAGAGAACTAGCCAGATTCCGAATATATAGTCTTAGAATTCTATCCATAAAGTGGTATAGGATCGCAGTTCCAAGTTCTTAGATAAGAACCGTTTATTAAGAACGGATCCTTATATTTAAGCAGAGGTGGAGAATTTACTCAGAAATCAAAACTCAAAGTAAAAAGTACTGCAGTATGAGTGTGGCCTGTTTAAAAGCACTCAGAGTAGAGAGTATTTTTCCAAGTATGCCCCCCACAAAAAAAAAAAAAAAATTTACTAATGTAGCTAATACGCTGTATCCTTCCCTTTTCTTCCTGAAAGAATGAAAAACAAAAGATTAATAACACAATATAAAAGTCCTTCAGATATAAAACCGAATACTTAAAATTGAAATGAGCTCAACATTATTCATCTGAATGTATTTTGCTTCACTTGTATTTTAACACTAAATATATCAGTACATATGTACATTAACATATATAGGTAATGGTAAACATACTACAGGGGGTGTTCCAGGAAGTAAGATCTCTCATTTAGCAGATAGCTTAAGCCAAACGTAGACATTGTCCAGTAAGAGGAGAGGTAAGGGACATTCCTACTGGACATTCGTCTTTTTCACATTTGGCCTAGCTAGACCTGAATAACTAGGCTTGCATTGCACAAATTAGATTTTGAATGAAGGGATACTGACTACAGTAAAGCTTGTCAATTCAGGCCTGAGCTATTTGAGTAGATGATACTGACGGTCCGAAATCTGTTTTGCTGCAGAAGGGTAACTTTGTTTGTCCGACTGTTTCATTTTCAATATGCATTCACTGTATCAATTTAATTTGGAAGGATGCTTTCTCTTAAAAAAAAAAAAAAAATTAACGCCGCTACATCACTTCTCAGTTAAACACTAATGGAATATGCTTGGAAAAATGACAAGGACACGTTATTAGGAAATTTTACTGTATTACTGATATCCTGTTCAACAAATCAACAACTATTATAGTCTGAACTGTATGAATAAATTTGTATTAGATTATTTTCACATAGCGAATTACTTTAAACCCCTCTGGGTTTGTGAACTTCACCTGTGAAGCTCGTTAAGTTTCCACTAAACCTAGCTAATTAAAGCTAAGGTTACACAGACTGCAGCATATTTAATTTCTTACCACAGTGTTGCTACTGCAGCCTACTGTTAGCAGTAATAGCATACAGAAATTTTGAAATTTGATAGCAAGTTAAAGGTATATATAATTTATATAATTAACTAGGTAATAGTTTAAAAATAAAGTGCTAATGGCTAAAAATGATAACATTAAACATTAACACAGATTGAGAGCTTTGGTGGGTACAATTTTTGTAGCTATAGCCTAGCTAGCCAGGTTGAAATGATGTAGTAAAGCTAAAACTTACCTCAGTATGTTTCTTCAGAGACGGAGTTCTTGAATGCACAAATGACATACTGTATCTCAACAGGCTGGCCAGTAGTGTGATGGTTCTAGGCTTGATTGATATGATTGGCTCCAAAATATTAACAGTTCAACCACCAATGAAGACGTTATAAGAAGCGGGAAATACACATTCAATCAGTTGGCTAAGTTAAAGGATGTAATGCGCACACTAGTAAAAAAAAAAAAAAGTACAGTTACAACACTTCATACATACTCAAAGTAATAGTACACCAGTTTTAAACTACTTATAGGTTAGTACAAATTCTGAAAAAAAGCTAATTACAGTAACGATAGAGTATTTGTGGTCTGTTACTCTGCATTTGAGAGATCTTAAGAAAAATTCTGGGAGGTAGGAATTGAAGGGGGGGCGGGGGGGTCAACAACAAATCTAAGTGTTTGGCTTATGAACAGCAGGGCCACAACTGCTTCAAGTTCAATCATTTTAAAAAATGTTGCAGATCTCTAAAAGTGCAAGCGCACTGTGAATCCAATTAGGACTGCACAATCATCAAACAGTGGTGATGAATCGTATTTTGTGGATGGTATCATAGTTGGAAAGGAAACAAGTCACGTAAAGTCAAAATTATTCATACAGTTTGTAACAAACCAGTCAAGCTCAAAGTGGACACTCATGCAAAGTGCAATGTTATTTCAGAGGATATATTTCTTTAAGTGACATACAGAAGAACTTCACACATTCAAATTTACAAAGCTTATTGTCTGTGGGGGAGAAGAAATGTCAACATCAGGTCAAAGCCAGTTACCCTGCCACTCAGTACATCAGGTTCATATCTTTCAAATCTATGTAGCGAAAATAAATGTACGGTCTTTACTAGGCTGTCTTCATTTGAGGCTATTCATGCTCAAGAGAGAAATCATCACGACAGTGGATGACAATGCAGTTTTCTTGTAATGAATTTATAGAGATGATGCTGATCTCTTTCATGATGAACAGGATGGACTCCTAATCACCTGGTCAATGAAACTTGACCCAGAGGTGTAATCTTGTTGTCAAGTCCGCCCGCAAGATTCCAGCAGCAATGAAAGAAAGTAAAAACGGAGCTCCAAAGGATGGTAAACTAAGGTGTTCTCACTCCAATTACTGAGCCTACCGAATGGGTGTCATCAGTGGTGGCAATCCATATGAATTCTGGTGACATATGGCTGTACATTGACCCAAGAAACCTTAAAACTTTCAAGCGCACACATCTTACATTACACAGCCCTGAGAAGGTAGCAGCTCAAATGCCAATCTCTACAATGTTCTCTGTTCTTGACGTGAAACACTATTTTGGCAGACATCGCTAGATCACAAGTCATGCATGCTGACAACCCTCAGCTCACCTTTTGGAAGGTATAGGTTTTTGTGGATGCCTTTTGGTATCAGTTTAGCTAGCAAAGTTTTCCTGTGTGCTATGGAATAAATATTGACTGGATTCCCATGTGCTGTCATTTTATATGATGTACTTGGGGAGGGGTGGGGGGAATCAGAGAAAATATGATGAAAATCTTATACAGGTGCAAGATCGTGCCCGACCTATGTTCACAAGTGAGGGACTGAAGCCTAATCCATCTAAAGCAAAGGCAATTGCTAAGATGTCAGTTCCAGAGAACCTCACAGCCTTATGTTTCTTAAGCATGATGAATTCATCCTAAATTTTAATGGGCCTCCGAACTGGCTCAAGTGACATCAAGAAGCATTCAATGCACTGAAGTAGCGTCCAGTCTAGCCACGAAGTATTTTGATGTGGGCAAACCTGTCACACTTACTTGTGATGCTTCATAGTATGGACACAGTGCTGCATGCTTAGAAGTTGCATACACCTCATGTACATTAACACAGACAGAAATGCATTATGCACAAACCAAAAATAACTTTGAACAGTGGTATTTGCACATGCTAAGTTCCAAGAATACATCTATGGGAAACCTATACACTGAAACCGAGCTTCCATTGATCACATTACTTCACAAGCCTTTGCACACAGCTCCAGCAAGGCTACAATGCATGATGTTGAAATGGTAATGTTATACTTCTGCAATAATGTACAAAAAAGTTAGAACATCAGCAACATGCATATGTTTATCGTGTGCCTCCAGAAGAAGCATAGAACAACACCGGGGTGAATAAGCTGACTTTGAGGTCATGTCAATTAAACATCTCCTCAAACAGACTTCATGAGCTGAAAGAGCATGCAGCTTTCATGCTCTTCAACAGCTGTGTAATACCCTCCACCAGAGCTGAAGTGATAAACAAAGGTCCCAGCTGAGCTGTGTCAGTATTTTCCATACAAAGATGAACTCACAGAGGAAGATGGTGTTGTAATGAAAGGACCAAAGGTTGTCATTCCCACATTCAGGCAATAAGACTACACTACAATCCTCCACAGAGGACATCCCAGCATGGAGTCAACAAAGCGCAGAGCATGCAGTATTGTGTGCTGGCCGTCAATGAACAAGGACATTGAAAGAAAAATAGCCCTATGCTCTGAGTGCAATAGCCTAAAGCCACGCCATAAAAAAGGGCCACTTCGAATGCATGCTGTCCCAAACCTGCCCCAGTTGACTGTTGTAACTGGTGTCTTTGAGAGGAATAGTCAACGTTATCTGGTGCTGGTCAGCTCATACTCAGGTTGGTTTGTGATAGATCTGCTTTGTAACCTGAGATTGACCACAATGGTCACAAAGTTCAAAAGACACTTCTCAGCACATGGAAGTCCACATAAGGAAATCTCAGGCTATGGAACACAGTTCTAAAGCCAGCAGTTCAAACACTTTGCAACAGCTCGGGATTTCATACATTCAGCCCAGAAATTCCACAAACAGGCTAGCTGAGCAAGCAGTTTGCAGTGCAGAGGAAGCTCATGGAGAAATCAAAAAAGAATGGAACACACGTTCCTCAACCTGCTTAACATGAGAAACATACCTTGGGATAATACCCTTAGTTCTCCAGCAGAAAGACTAATGTTCAGACAAACAAGAACTACTCTCCTCTTCAGCATGCTGTTTCTAAAAGTAACATTGAAGTCAAGGCTCAACTCATAAAGCAACAAGCTCTTGAACACTGTATTATGACCAGTCCAGCAAGCCTCTAAGGCTGTTTTCTCAAGGTGAGGTAATCAGACTGCAAACCTCCCGAAGATATAACAGATTGGGAATAGAAAATGAAATTTCCAGGCAACCCGGATCCTATGTAGTTGAATCCAAAGGGAAGGAATACAGACAGAACCATAGACACATCCAACATGCCTCAGAACCTCCACAGCAGCAGGAGATAATTAAACCTGCAGATCAACCATTACCTTGCATGTTCAATCAGGACCCCACCCCATACTGAAGCACAAGAAACAACTGCTGAGACTAACACTACTCCTGGTACTGTACTATACTATGGGATAAGGTCAAGTAGAGTTTCAAAACTAAACCCAAAATACATGCACTATGTGGAAAAGGGAACAATGTTGACTTTGTAAATCGTTCTGAAAGAGGTTTTAGTTAACTGACAGGTTGGTCAGTCATATGTTATATTATGGGATAATAATTTCAGGTTAGAAAAATGTAAACAGAAAAGGCACAAACGTTTGCTTCTCTGAATGAACAACACAACTACAGAAAGGGGATGTTGACCATGGTATAATATTTGTTGCCAAAGAACCACCATAAATATTGAATTTGTACGTGTAAGGTTTTACCTCTTTCATCATCTCGTACCCGATTTGCCAGTTCGGATAACTTTTATAGTAAAACAAAAAAAAAAAGAAAAAAAAAACTTCAAAACAATCCCCTACCTCACCAACCGAATGCAGTCTTAGTCGGCTAGCAAGCTAACGCTAAATTACATATACCAATCAGTTATAACTAATATTGAAGGCGGCCAAAATAGTAACATAATAGTCCAAGTGAATACTTATTCAGTTTTGCCACGAGTCACAATTTCCTCGCGAAATGCTGCGGTAGTATGAAAATGCCGCGCCGCCTGGACAAAAACCGTTCAGCTTCAACAGGGGCGTGTCTCTGGGGGAAAGCTGGTGCGGGGGGGGGGAGGGGGGCGGGGGTGCGCGGCCCACGGAGGTTTAACAGTTCAACGTTTATGGGAGGGCTGG
>JAACJT020000847.1:0-17542 GCA_009936485.2 Gymnarchus niloticus | reverse complement strand
CATACCTAGAAAAGATGACAGTCTGACCAGGGTTAGCTGGAAAAGGGGGGGGGGGGAGGGGCACAGGCAGGCCTTGTCAGGCCCACGGTTGTCACAATATTCTGTCTGTGCTAGATGGCTTTAGCAGGAGGGGTGGGGGTTCTGGAAAAAGCGTTAAGGGGGGCTACTGGGGGGCCACTTCCGGCAGACAGTGGGGCCGCACCACTGTGGGTCCCGTGCTTTTCACATTTCTGTGCTCCCAGGAGCTCCAGGTTTTCAAGAAGAGGCATTTACAAGGCAAGACCAAACTCCGGCAGAAGTGTGGAAGCACACCCCTGATCTGAGCCCCGAGGGCCCTGGCGGACCCTCACCGGCAGGGCAACCGACGTTATCAGCATCAGCATGGCACTGCAGGAGGAGAACACACTCAGCAGAACCGCGAAGGTTCGAAATAGAAGGCAGACTTCCAGCATGGGGGGTGGGGGGAGGACCATATACTGCATGAAGCACGGGAAAACATCCAAAGTGGGGGGAGGGGGCATCCGGAAAGCCCAGACCGATATCCACGATCAGCTTGTAAAATGCCACGTGTGGAGTCAGCAACAGTAATGCGAGATTTTCCATCCTGGAAAATAAGAAACAACCCCCAAAAAAAAAAAAAAGCCAGAAATGAAACAAAGTGCTGGAGACATGAGCTACACCTGAAGGTATGCATACAACCCATGGCCCCTGGAGACAGGAATGACGTCACATCGGCTTATCAGAGCCCTGCCCCCACACCGCACAGTGCCGCTGGTCCCCAAAATAATAAATAACCCTCGTCCCTGAGGCTGCCGGACGTCTGACCAGTCCATCCCAGTCAGCGTTTTTCCAATTTACTGCTCACATTAAGGGATTAGCAGATTCTTTTTGCTCAAAGACAACGTAAAATCTCTGGCTAAATGGAGGGGGGGGCTGGGGGTAGAGGAAAATCTGAGCTCCACCTACGACAACACAAAGGAACTCACTGTTAAGCATCGTTCACCACAGGCACCCGTGCCTCCTGCCGTCCGCTCATACCACAAACGCTGGCCCACAAACCCGAAACCTTTCAAGACAGCAACCTTCTGAGAACAGATCTGGTATCTGAGGGAAGTCGGGGGGGTGGGTCACATGACCTTCATGCAGGTCTACTGTATCTTCAACATTCCCTACATTCAGTGACAATTTATAACCCTGGGCCTATAAACTTCAATAAAATTTCTGTAATCTAATCCAGCAGTGAACTGACAATAACTGTGCGTCTAATATGACCGTACCAAATTTTAACGTGGATTAAAGCAGCGTGACCATGAGAAACCATATCTTTGTCTGCCGAACGCTTCCATTAGGTTTGGAAAGGTGCAGTTTTAGGCAGACGCAATATCAGGCGGCACCCCTGCCCCCCTCCCCATACCTCAGACCATATAGACCGGGCTTTGTTTTCAGGGATCGAGTTCCATTTCACAGGCTGGCTTCAGCGCGACGACTCGCCGGAACCCCATAATTCCTCTGGACAAACCAGATGATTCACCAAGGTCGCCTCTGGCCCCCAAGGGGCTGGTGAGTTACTGCCTTTTGAGGTTCACAAACACGTGTTTCGGGGGAGACCCCAGGCCCTTGAAGACAGGCTGAAGAACAAGGCTGATAAGAACAGAAGGGAGCTGAGGGATGGGGGGGGGCATATTAGTCCCCTCCCACGATGTCCTCTTCCCCTCTCTGGCAGGAGCATGGAACAGCGGCTGCCCATGGAGACATGTGCTCACATATCAAAAATGCAGCATGGGGGGCAGGCACCCAGATTCCTGACCCACAGGCATCCTTGTAGGGCCTGGGGTCCTGCAGAAACCCAAAGTGGTACAGATCACCAAAAAAAAAAAAATTGGGAAAGTAATCAAATGGGCCATGACACTCGGTGAGAATTCGAGTCAGCCATCGCGACACTCGGTGAGAATTCGAGTCAGCCATTTGGCTGAATGGTCTGTGTGTGCCACTTCTGCCGAGTGACACCACTTCAAATCACCCCCCCCCCCGGGTGGGGACCCTGGACACGGACACACCAGCCGGACCCAGCCGGGCCAACCATGCTCTCTTTTCCCAGGGCCTGGAAACAATGCCATGGCAACGGCCCATCGCCCCAGGCAACAGCATCTGCTCAGGTTTTCTGTGTCTCCCTCTCAAAGGCGGAACGAAGAAACTTTGATTTGAGAAAACGGCGCTGGTAAAAAGCCGACAGGAGAGCCTCTGAAGCTGTAGCCATGTCCAGTTTAACCTGTAATCTAAAGATATGACAACCCCCCCAAACCTTTTGGCCGGTTCTAGTGAACAGGGGTCAGAGCAGGGAGTCTGCAGACAGGGAGGCTCTGAGGACCTTAGGCCCTCCGAGGCGAATGGGAGCAGGCGGCCCCCATGGGGAAACCACAAACAGGAAGGAGACCGCGGTAATGAGGCCGACCGGGTGAGGACCACAGGCTTCTCGCGGCAACAGAAATGCACAAGCACACAACCGCGGACATGTTGGGCCACGCATGCTGGAAGGGCCACTGACCCCATACATTTTGGACATTTACAAACAAGGAGACCAACGATGCCCCCAAGAGGTTTACCAATCAGCACACCATGGGCCGCGATGCCGGCAGCAGGCATTATCCACACAGAAACTTCTTACCAAGCAAATCGTCCGCAGTGGGGGGGGGCAAAAGAATCTCGAAACCAAATCGGCCTGCGAAGCCTCGCCACCCGACAGCCAGGCTAACACAAAGGAGGTCTCTGTGAAGTGGGTGACCAATTAACTGCAAGATTTAAGGGGGTTGCCATGGCAGGGGGGTGGGGCTTCAGGGGGGAAAAAAAAAAAAAAAAGCCATACTGCACTAAAGTCTCCAAGGGACAGATCTGGGGAACAGCTGACAAGGAACCCCCCCCCAGCCCCCCTTGGAGAAATGATCGCATTTCTATCCCAAGTTGTGTCAAGCGGACCCAAGCCCAAACTCTGCCGGGGGGGGGCAGAGGGAAGGACTTCAATATTGTGGGAAACTACTTCACACACATCTCCCGAACAACCTCTGGGGTGGGGGTAGGGGTGGAATGCGAAGACAGATGAGGCGGAACACAGCAGGGTGCCCGGTAACTTTACGACACACAGGCCGTGAAGGGCCACTAAGGGCATCAAAACGACCACAAAGAGGAACCCACAGCTACCCCCCCAACAAACTTGGAGTCTGCAGTCACCCCACACCTCCTCTTCCTTGCAACGCCACTGTACCCTCTTATCAGCCCGGCAAAACCTTTAACTTAAGGAGACTGGGCTCCCTTTAAGAGGGAGAAAACACTCAGTAAATGATGGCCGTCAGGACAGGGCAGCCCAAGCCAACAGCTAACTGATCTGAACACTAACACCACCGACATGCGGACCCGCAATCCAGGTAACGTCACGTCATAAGGACAAGGATGCCAGGCGGAAGGAATTCAGGGCACGCTTCACCCCGGCCGTGTCTGAGCAGGCCCCCTTGCCCCTCGTAAAAACATAAAAAAAAAAAAAAAAAAACCAGCCACCTGGAAGATTAGAGATGGGGGAGGGTAGGTCGACTGCTGGGAACGCCTGAGGGGACCTCGGAATCTGGACGGTTTCTGCCTCCACATGGACACACATGTCCTGGGGAGGGGTGGGGGTCGTGGTGGGCTCACACAGCTGAGTACTAGGGACACATTTGGGCCCTACAAGCAGCTCAAGCCATTGCACCTAGAAGATTCAAACCCTTCCTCCCCCCCAAGGGCATGACGTCACACAAAGACCCTCATACGAGCAATCAGACCCAGAGATCGTCACAGGCCTCAGAGATATGATGCATCCCGAACACTGTCATAACGCCCTGTGTCAGCCTGACACCACTCTTCATTGCAGTCTGCTGTGCTAATTAACATTCCCTAATGCTTGGCAACATTTCTGCAGCACTACGGCATTCAAAACCTTCTGAACTGCAACATCAATCTACGACCTGCAAACGAACACAAAATACCGCGCCTGCTCACGTCAACAGACGCGGGAAAGAGCAGCACCACCCCGGGTCTGAACAGGAACGCACGAACCGCTGTCATCCCACTCAAAGACAGGCCCCGTCCCCCATACCTGTTGCTAGGCAAGACTGGTGGTTGGCTGGTGAGCGAGCCGAGTCGGAGAAGCTTTCCTGCGGGGATCGCGTCGACATCTGTCGATTAGCTGCACACTTAAACATTACAGAAACACCCACACCGTGTCCCTGCACCTTCACCTGATTAAATGGACCCCAGATTACCATCTGCCACATTAACCTGCTGGTGAGGGCTGATTAATGGCCTGTCTCTCCCAAAGTCATTTTCGTGGGGGCGTTAAATCCCACTTTAATTGCAATCGGACTTAATGGAAACGGCTAATAACCATCCGCTGCCGGGTAGGATTAAAGGTGACGGTTAGCACGGAGAGCAGACACTCATCGGAGACCCCAACCCCCTCGATACCTAGGAGCTTAACCTGCGGGTCAGCCGTAATCCGGAGCTGGCAGAGGGGCCCAGTGTGAACGCCTTTCGGGGAGACGAGCATCCAAACCAGTCAATCGGAGGCCCTGTTCACATAGCAGGCTGGCGAAACCCAACCGCACAGGGGCTCCGTGTGGCGGTGCGGGGCTGGCTGGCGTCCGGTGACATCTCGTGCGGTAGCCAAAAAAAATGAAATAAATGGAAGCCCACCGATACAAGGGAACCTTCTTGCAGACCAGTGGGTCGTTTCTATAGCAACCTCACAGGACAGAGGTACGGATCCATGCAGCAAAAGATGGCTACGGTCAAACAGCCGCAACCATAACCATCCCCCACCCCCCAAGCGGTCATCAGCAATGTCTACTTCCCTCAAGACATCTACCTAACCATCCATTCACCCTCTGGACCACGTGTGACTCCGAGTAGAAACCTGTGAAAATCATTAGAACAACGTGTAAACCTGACCCACAAAGAGCCGGAGGCGGGATTCGAACCCAAACCCAGGAGGTGCAAGGCAGCGGTGTTAACCTCTAACCTGCCATGCTCCCTCAAAACAGACACCTCACAGGTAAGCACCCAAGCACTGAAGTCAGCAAACTTCAGCTCATACCGCAATCTGGCAGGTGGGCTTCTTCCCAAGCTCCTAGGAAATGGCTCAGATACTTGGAGGAGCTGTCAGGAGATCCCAGAAGGACAAGGACAACAATGAGAACGTCACTGATCCAGCAGGTGGACAAACTCTTATTCTGCCCTGTGATTACAAATATTAACCCCACCATCAAAAAAAATAACAAATCCGGAGATTCTGTACTGGTGAGGCACGGAGATGCCTTATGAACATGAAAGGTTGATCGGCTGGTGCTGGTGGAACTGTACAACCATGAGTCAGAGCGTCAAACCAGAGTTCCCTGACATCGGCAGGGTTAACGGCATATTCAACAGCATGAAAGACTCAAATGCAAACTGGCAAAAAAAAAAAAGATTAGCTAGCAGCTGAGACCTTAAGGTGGTCAAGGATCTCAGAACGATTCCTTCCTTTGAAAGCTTGGTTGTCAGACCTCTCGTGTCATCCTAGATGGGTCAGGCAGCCCGGCCACAACCCGTCAGGTGGGAAATGGACAGTGACGTGACACAGAACCACAGCGGGCCAGCCTGGCGTCCAATTAGGAGGGAAATCCACCCAGGCCTGGCATTTCCGCAAGTCTGGTGGTACGCAGTGGTCTGAAAATTTTCGCAGGACTAGACGTGACAGCCCTGGTGGGGGATGGGGGCTCCTCAAGGAGCAGATGACGCATACCGAGCTGGGGACTGAAGTCTGGCATGGCACAGCCCACAGTCAGCAGCGAAAGAACTTTCAAAAGTAAACACTCGTGAAGCCTCTTGTGCACGACTGCATCACCTGCCCACCTCAGGTCAAAACTTGGAGCCTGTCAAGCTTCATGGCCCACAAAGATGGGCACCTTCCACACAAGGCTGCACTTAGGGCCTTGGGGAAAATTCCTGGTCTCATGCTCTGAGACAGACCTCATAACCAAGGGAACAGCTCACCTACCTCCCAGCGAATACCAGTCATTCTACAGAGAAATTCCCTTCCTGGCATGCTTCTGTGCTCTGACAAGCCCAGACTGGGCCAGCAAACAGCAATCTCAGCAACCACTCCTCCCCAATTCCCATCCCATCCAGCGCTTTCCCCATTAGAGACTCCACATCCGCTCCACACAGATGTTAACGCAGAACCCCAGAAGACCAAAGCGACGGCTGCTGCATCGTGTCGACGGGCGGAACTGCCGAGTCCCACAGAAAGACACGCGGGTCCTGGCCGACGGCTAGATCACAGGCCCCACGTGACCTGCTTCATCTGTGGCTCACAGAAGCCCCACCTACTGGAAACAGTTGGAATCTTAGCAGGGCTTTAATTAAGCTCAGTTAGACTTCTGAAAACAGCCAGGCACAGAGGACATAAGCAATTCATGTACCTGTGACTAACATGAAGGCAGAGGCCGTCTTCCATCAAACGACTCCGTATAACTACTTCCATACTGTACCTCAACAGCAGCAGAGGACATCTTCCCCAAACCCCAACCCGTTGACGGGGACAGCAAGGGATGCTGGGAAAGTGACACCTAATGAGGTCAGCATGGGGGTTTCAGGTGGGGAGAAGAGCATTTTGGGTGGGATGGTGTTATTCAAGCACTCTCTACACTTCCTGCTGCCGAAAATCTATATACAAATCCTGACTGTCCATGATGGTGGATAAAAATGCAAGTTCAAAGCAGACTGACACTGTGAAAAATGGTAGCATGGAATGGCTACCTTACCTTCGAGACAGGAAGTCACACACACACACACACACACACACACACACAAAACGGCATGATGGAGGATTCAACAAGAAACAAAACTCAAGTTTTGGGACTCACAAAGCCATGATTCATGAGGGACTTGGACCCAAACAAACACACAAACACACAGCTGTCAGGGCATCCCTGTCGTTAAGACAACCATTTTACCTTCTTCCTCTGAGACCGTAATCTTCCAGCATTCCTGATAAACAATCTGGCTTACGTGCCGCAATGCAGCAGCGGGCTGTACCCACTGACTGCCACCGCCTCCTCTCTCGTAACGACGCCATGCTGTATCGCTGCAGACTCTCACATGCTTTTGTTACATCTGGCCAGAAATGATACAAGAGCATAAAGGAGGGCATAAGGCCTCAGGATTACTTCCTCCAATCAAAAGCCCTGCTGCTTCCTATTGGCTGGGGCAGAAGCTAGTGGCGGGATGTCCCGCCCTCACATTTGTTTTCATCTCAAAACAACTTGCACGGGTCTCCCTGTCAAGACCGCTGATGGGGTGGGATAGGAACAGCGGTAAGACCTGATGGGGAGAAACTCAGCTGTGACATGTTATACTGGGACTCAATCACGGAGACTGTTTTGGAAGAGGGCTTGAGCACCTTGGGCTTGCCAATACTCATTCACCTTTGGTGCCCATCCACTACAGGAGCTAAACATGCAGGCAAGGACATGGCCTCATGCAGAAGACCACTGAGGGGCTGGGCTCTGTGACCACAGTTACACACGCAGCATGACAAGGAACTCTCGCCACCATGGCACCCGTCACTCGGGGGAACTGGAAACAAGGCCTGGGGCAAAACCCCGGTCGTGACGGTATGTTCCTTGGGAAAGGGAATGTGTACACGTGTTCTAGAACTCTGACAGAACAACGGGACCCACAGCTGTCATGTTAGAAGGAACCTCACAGAAAAATGGACATCACCATTTTCTCGAAAAGGTCAACAGGAACAAGAGAAAGGAATATTAAACAAAAGGGTTTAAACTTAAAGAAAAAAAATCCAAGGTTAAGAACACGACTCTGAGTATCAGGCTTCATTATATAACGGTAGGAAAACGACACCACATTTGGCAATGCCCCTTAAAAAGGTGAAGACAGGAAGGTCATCAATGCCAAGGGGGTGGGGGGTGTGACAATCTCAGAAAGGTCACGTTGGCCACCCCATTAAATCGTGCCAAAAAAAAAAAAAAAAAAACCAACTACAAAGTAGGAGACCCAGAGCGCCGCCCTACTGGTGGAAAGCATTCCACCTACCTCTTGCCAGCAAGGCACCCACCAGCACACAGGCTCCTCTGTGCTTGAGCAGCTGGAGAAGAGGTACGACCCCACAGTACGTCATTCAGAAATCCCCACTCCGGCCCCCCCCCACCCCCCACCTCACCCCCTCTCAAATTTTCTCCAACAAGGCCTTTGTTCAGACTAGGCTGAGCTGTGAGCCAAGCGACCTCTCCCTTAAGCCGATGCCTGCATATTTCCCCCAGAGTGGGTAATTTTATATCCCCCTCTGCGAGAGATACTGTGCAGCGATTGGGGCAACTCGACGAGCTGAACAGAGGCCCTCAGAGGGCGTCGCCAGGCAAACAGGCGACTCATACGACTCATTGGGGGTAATTATTTAAATTAGCTTTAGCCTCTGTGGTAATTGAGCACTAAAGCCCGATAAGGAGCCTCTCTTTAGCCATGTCCCATTTCCCATTCCAGACTTTCTTTTCATGCCGCTGAAAGCCACAACTGTGCAAAACAGGATAAAAGTACCCCATTCGCAAACCGCCCCCCCAAAAGGAATGTACAGCAGGTTCAAACCCGCATCCCACATCTCCGTCCCCCCCTTAACTAGCTCCTACCCTATCCAGCAGCAGTTAATAAACCCCCCCCCCCAAGTCAACGGCAGATTTGGATTTTTCCTCAAACTGCCCCCCCACCCCAACTCCAGCCATAACAAGGAACCCAGCACAGCAGGCAGAGGTCAGCTGGGAACTAAGCCGTAAAGTTGGGGGGGGTGGGGGGGGGGGAGGCCCATTATATGGAAACGAAGCCCCGTAACTATAACCAAGGTACACCTCTCAGACTGGTGAGGGGTCCAGGAGTGGCTAGCACACAGGGCCTTTCCGCCAGCGCCTCAGTGTCTACCTTAGAATAATCTTTAGATCCTGCTGAAGGAAGGAACAGGCTGAAGATTTCATCTCATTCCCGAGTGACAACAGGACCTCAGATGACCAACGGCAGCAAAACAAAGACCACATCTCCAAACGATGGGCTCAGACCCCAGTTACCCAGCATACCCAACAGACCGGCACACAGCCCGTCTCCCTCAGTCCCACCTGGGCTGGCGGGAGAAGAGCCCCCCCCAATGACAGCATTTTCCCCATCTCTCTGATGACCATTCCTTCACAGAAGGATAACGCCAGGACTCACACAGGCCGGGACAGGACAACGCGGACAAGAGACTAACTGGACACAGGCAGCCCCTCTTTCTCTCAAGCTGCAGCAGGAGCTTTCCTTAGACCAGAAAGGAACAGAAGGCACAGCCAGAGTGGGACTGCTCACCAGGATCCTGCTGGTGAAAGCAGGAAGTACAGGAAAAAAAAAAACAAAACCCTAAATCCTGCTGGTGAAACAGGCCATAGGCCAGGAGACTGGGCACCACTTTCAGCCTGAACGACAACCTCCACGTAGCCACTAAACAGCAGCCCTGGGTTACCCATAATGCAGCTGGGGATGGGGGACGCCACATACAGCCAGCTCTCTCTCAGAGCTGTTGCTCGCCAACACGAGCGGCCAGTCGCAATGTGGAAAGTATTTCAGTGTTATGGCAGCTTCACTGAAACTGGAGCGGACAGGGACAAAATGACAGAGATGCTGAATCATGAGTCTGCATTTTTTTTTTGGGGGGGGGGGGGAAAACCAAAACAACGTGTTTATATCCACACGTCTACTAGGGCAGCATTAGAAAGAATGGAAGTTTAACAAATCCTCATGAAAGCAGGGGAACCATGGAAGAAGCCAGAATGACCCAGTGGAGGGCTATGGGGTCCTACAAGTAATCCCTAGAACACGCTACTTTTTCTCCCCCCCCCAAAAAACCACAAAAAAAAAAAAAAAAAACCCTGCCTGATGCCGACCCCCCATGCTGCCGTGACAGTGACACTCAGGTCACTGGCCTTCAGATTCCTTTGTCCTCGTTGTTCTCTCAGAATTTCTTGGCCTAGTGAACTTGTGTTCAGATCAGGCGAACAGGAAGCAGACTCCACTCCCACAGGCACATGAAAATGACTCATTCATGCCCTCGCCTTCCAGATTTTTTTTTTTGTTATTTTTCCTTCTTTTCCTGCACCCAGACCACCGCTGCCTGTGGCAGGCGCTCACGGAGAGCAGACCGCAGACTGCAAAGACCAAGGTGGGGGGGTGGGGGGGGCGCCATTTACCAGGAAGCTCTTGCAAGCTACAGGCTCAAGGCGTGTTTGGGGGAAGGAACACGATTCAGTGAGCCTGGGATGGAGAAACCAGTACAGTCAAACCCAGCTCAAGCAGACAGAACGCAGCTGGAAGCAGGCCATGCCACACTCAAAAAACATAACATACATACTGGTCACCTGGTCACGTCAGTCAGACCACGTACACAAAGGTCAACTTCCTGCTCGTGAAGCGGTTCCCCCCCCCATTATTAACAGTTATGTTTAACTCAGTGATAATGGTTGAATTTTATTGCATTTATTTCAGTTAGTGATGTGTTTGTGTTATATAATGATGGATTTTCAAGTGCCGTGATTGCTGATATTTTGGGTTTTAATGTTTGTTTTGGAGCTGGAAAACTGATATGACAGCTTCGGTCTGCATCACTTTGTTGTACTTGTGTTGACATTTGATTTTATTGTGAAATTCAAACGTTTTGCGTGATTTTAATTGTCGTAATTAAAGAAAGCGATTAATTAAAAAATCCTTTAACCACAAACACTGTCAGTAGTACATCTGTGTGTGAACATGCCCAGAAGCCCTCCTAATGGATTCTAAGAAAAGCCCCCCCATCCCCCCAAGCAGCATGGACCTGTAGTTAGAGTCTGAGGAATAACATTTACTGTGATCCAGTGGTGAGGAGGAGGGCATTACAGGAGGTCATCCATCATGTCAGTTACTCATCATTTAGGCAGCAACACAGCTGGGATGCAACACACACGGAGAAGAAAAAAAAAAAACCCCACACACACACACACACACACACACACACACACACACACACACACACACCTTGTGGGAAGGAGCGTGTCTTCCCATAGTTCTCCCCAGTGACACACGGACAAATTTCACGCACCCAGACTCTCCAGGTTCACCGATTCCGTAAAAGGGCTCCATATTGTACTGATACCATTCTGGGCAGAGTCTCAGCATCACCATCAGATCGAGTCGAGCCCCTAAAACAGCATCGCGGCTGGTGAATACGAAAGCAGACGGACGAGTCTCAGCTTACAGGCGGAAAGGTCTCGGCTTAATTGTCCTTTATAAAGTCACATCCTGCGTCACCATGCCACTTTAAACACGAGGGCCTGATCAAAGACAAACATCAGTGGCGACGAGGGAGGGATCCACACCCCGTTAATCACGGCCCTCTCAAGATGCTGCCCCACCATTATCACTACCAGCACCTCCAACTGAGGAATGTGTTCTGAACCAGTAAAAGGTCAGACATCTAACCTTTTATTTGCTTGCTCCCCCCCGACACCACCCATGGAGACACCACGGCTGCGAGGACTAGGGAGGCACCACCACCATGGGATGGGGAGGGCCAGATCAAGCCCCTCGCACCCCCAGCTGTGACCCCACTGCCACATGAATCTGTCCAGGACAGCCCACTCCCAGCCACCACCAAAGGGGGGAGCTCTGTTTAAACCAATACCACCATTTCCTTCTCACTCACCCACAAAGCAAACACCCAAATCCCCCCCCAGCAGGGGCTGGCAGGGTACCCACCACCCCCCCCTTACTATCAGGGCCCCACCCTCCAAGACATACCATTTGCCACATCCTAAAAAGCACCAACCTCTAAAGTGAAAATCACCACGGAGAGCTTTACATCCCTGCAGACTACTGAGGTTGTGCTCTGCAGGCAGTCAGGATCACCAGGCGGCATGCAGGACCCACTTTATACATCATCCATCAGATACCAGAACGAGCCCATTTAAACAGGAACGACACAGACGGTGAACACATCACCCGCACACACAGGAATGGTAACGTTATTCCTACATAAAGTACACAACACAGATACCAATACCGCCTAGCGGGGGAGGGTTTAAACTTTTTAATCCAGGACAGTGAGAGGGCAGAGCCTGACGTAACCATGAGGCAACCCCTGGCAAACGCGTTCACCACCCAGAGATCAACAAACACTGATATATGGAAAAGATACCACCATGAGACACACAGCAAGGATACAGCTGGAATATGAATGACACAGACAGCGAAATTTCACTTCTTAGGCTGCCCTGCTCCTACACAGCAAAAAAAGTGAGCCCCCCCCCCCCCCCGGGAACAGCCCAAGGGTAAACCAGCTTCAGCTCAGACCACAGGCCTCAGGCTCCACCAATTTGCCTAGACACTGCTGTCTCTCACCGTTCCCATGACCCGTGCATACACTGGACTCGCAGAGTAGACGCTACTGTAAATACCACCCACGCTTATGGGGGGGGGGGGGGGGTTCCCCCGGAAGAGGGACACCATGTAGCCACAACCGTGAAACGAAGCAAATGCACGCTTCCATCCCGAGAAAGGACAGTCACCCCCCCACACACCCCCTCCAGAGGTCATGAAGTCAAATTCCTCACCCTCATTCAGGCCACAAGACCTGGGGGATGGGCATGGGTGTGTGAGATGAATGGTGAGCTGGAGTTTAAGCTTCAATGGGAGCAGGAGGAGGGAGGGTTTTAAAAAAAAAAAAAAAAACCCACAGGAAATCTGATGTGGAAGAAAGCAGCAGCAAGGTGTGTATGAACATGCCACTCAGAGCCATGGGCATGCCTGCTGGGGGTTGTGAGGAAGCCTCCCTGCACACAGGCGCCCAACAAGACACAAACAGCCGCAAGCATGTCACACGCCCTAAAAATAACATGGGGTATCACCAACCAGCGACACCATGTTAACTCAGGTAGGGCCAACGCTGCATTATGGGTACCCACACAGGCTTGGGGCCACCTGACCAAACAAAGGACCCACGCCCCATCTCCCCCTCCCCAGGCTAATCAGTATTACTGAATTAGCTTCAGCACGTACTTGCAGCTGCAGTCCAGCGTGTCTGTGGATGCAGAGGCCAGAAGCTCCCAGGTGAACTGGGGAGCCTTTACCCACCGGCCCCCTGGAAGGCCACTGCCCCAACACGCTCGGGAAAAGCCCCCAGGATCTCTACTTTACAGCCCCATCATTCCCATACAGCCAGCAGACCACCAGGAAAAGCCCCTTTTATCTCATCACCAATTGTCAACGACAGAGCAAGAAGCACCACAAGGAGGGCCAACACAATGGGTAAATATTACAGTCCCATAACGAGGCCATCATCAAACGGCAAATTCTTCTGTGGGGCCGGTCAGGGGCATCAAAGACAGGCTCGTTTGTGGGGACCACATGCCTCGACAGCACTGAGGCAAACTGGGGCGGGACGTGGTGGTCTGGGTGCAGCCCCCGTGTCGATGGAATGAGCTGTCCAGGAGATAAGAAATCGTCTGAGCTTTGGCTCTTCAGAGCGGTTCCTGTCCCAGCATTCCTTACAGTGCTTAAACAAAAACTAACAAGATTCAGGTTGCCAATGTCACCAGGCCTGTAGCACGGTACAGGAACGTGTCACATGGTGATGACATCATCAGCATGCTCTATAGTATCCTTGGCATGAGAGGATACCCACTTGCTAGAGTTGTGACCCATCAGGGAGTCTTTTCTGGAAAAAGCACCTTCTTACACTGTGAGGGCCTCCACATAAGAATAGGGCCCCTAAACACAGCCATCCCAATGCCCACAGTTCAGACAGCAGGGAAAGACACACACACCAGCGTGCAGGAATTCAGACACCCAGACGTGTACCCCCCCGCCAATTGTGTTTTGTCAGTGTGAAGTGGGGGGGGGGGGGTGTCTGGATGATAAGCTAAAAGGGCACTGGCAGTGTCGAACACACATGGCCCACCCATGCTGGTGAAGCCTTATTACTGTCCTTAAATTGCGGCAGAGGCAACACCGGCATGCAGAAGTGACAAAATCGACAATCAGGACCTTTACAGTTAGTTATCATTATGGTACGAGAAACTACTATAATTGATACGATTGCCATTATTACAAAATCATTAGCTGTTACTCCCATCTCTGTGGATACCAAACTAAGTTACCAAGACTCATGAACACCTAACACCAGCATTTCACCCTGCCGCACCCACAGAGGCGGTGCACATCACACCGGTCAGACCGCAGCCAGCCGGGAGACAGCCCCCCGTCTCCTCCAGGAGCGGTGGAGAAGTGGGGGCTCGACAACGGTAACATCGCGGCAGGAGGCACGAGAACCACGAGTGTGGGGGAGAGCGGGAAGGCAGACAGGAACACAGCAGGAACACACGGAAGGCAGAATGCTGACAGACATTCTAAACACAAAAAAAAAGTATCCCGGGGGGGATACGCTACATAGTCAGGTTAAGATACAGAGCCACTAAAATGCTAACAGCAGTACTAGAGATATGAATAACCGAGGGGCATAACACGCAAGACGGCCCTGTTTACGCAACAAACACTGCCTGCTGTTGTCAACAACCATCCCATTCACTTCAAAACATTTCCACAAAGGGCTGACGGCCTTGGATCCTCTGTGCAACTTTCAAATATTATGTGCTTTTGCTCTCGACAGGAAATCTTATGGTTTAAAATACAATTCCCATGCTAATAAAGATAGAACGAGACCAGGGAATAGTGTGGATGTTAATCAGACTTAGGTTCTTTTTTTTAAAAAAATATTGGTTACATATCACATGTAGAAAAATATCCAGAGTGTTAGGTATACGTAGGAAAAATTCTAGAGGGTAAGGTTAGCGTATCCAAGCAAACAGTGAGAACTATTTAGTGACAAGCACACAATGCCTGTCGGCTAATCCAGACATCCCAAGACATGCTCCCGCTGGACCACAAGCCACATTAGAACTTCCAGCTTTTATCCTTTCAGGGCACTGAGGGAACTATGATTTTCATTACAGGGCCACCCCAAGGACATATCCACTCCATTAAGCATGCCCCCAGGACAGTCGATTCAGAACGGTTTGGCCGACTCACCTTGGACCTCATCCCCATACCTGAAATCACATGGGATGGCAAAGCTATTTTCACCCTTATCCCCGTGTTATCCTGATATGTAAAAAATTTTATATATTTTAGTGGTACAGCATCTAGTGCTGTAATCAGAGCCACTTAATTAGCTCATATTTTCAGGAGCAGTGCGGGGGTCTAGGTAGACCCAGAACCCCCCTCCTTCCCGACAGGTGCGTGCGGGTGTGACTGAAGGAAGGCGTAGGGACCCCCATTAGCACTGGCAGAACATTTAACTCGGCAGACGCCTTTGTAGAAGCTGACATGACAACAGAGAATAGTGTAAGCACACAGCTGTCAATGAGGCGACTTGGACTGAGCTGCCAGAGTAACAGTGGAAGTCTTCAGTACAGCTACAGTAACAAGTCCACGTTTGCGGAGCGTCTGCTTCAATACTATTGGCAAAGAACCGTATAAATGTAACCAACCCGCCAATTTATCATCATTGTTACTATACCGCGGCTTTAAAAGCCTCCTGGAGCCGCGGTCCCTCCGAGACAGGCAATAACTACGTGGCAAGACACTCATCCGAGGATCACAAGTTTAATGCTGCTTCTCGGTTTTTAAAAAAAAAGAAATGCAATTTCTGTTTACATGACGATGGTTTTTAAACGCAGAAACAGGACGACTGCGACACTAGGTGAACATATATTTAGGATGATGAGTGCACCGAGGATCAGTCATCATTAAAAGCCGTCAGCTGCTGGAAGTCGTCGTGAGAAGCTGAGCTGCTTCAGGGGGCAGTTTATTCGGGGGGGGGGGGCAGCTTCGCCTTTCCGCTCCGGAATTTCATCTGACGTCATGTATTTAAGCTCGGATTTCTACAGCCTGTCATGATGTTTCTGTTCTCCAATGTGCCCCCTGGATCCAGACTCACTCTTACAGAAAGGGGGGGGGGGCCCTCGGGGTATACATTCCTTAATAGATGCCTCTATGGAATAAGCCTCACCTGGGGGGGGGGTCAGCATCATACATAATATTTACCAGCACAGATCACCGGTCATTTCCACGCTTCACTGCCAATCACACCACCGATCTTCACTAATATAGCAAAGCGTGTGTAGAGCGAAGTATGAAAAGGCATCATCCGGGAGAGTGTCATTATCCCCTAGGGTATAATAAAATATACATAGGATGGCCTGTATGTAGAGACGGCAGTATTCCTCAAGGGAATCTTTAAAAAAGAAAAAAAAAAGTGAAGAAGAAAAGAAAAAACGGATGTGAAGGTGAAGCCAGAGCCTCCGTGCGAGCAGGACGCCGACTGTCTGGAACGCCGGGCTATGATGGAGTTCACCATCTCCTCCAGGATACCCGCACGGACGCTCCACGCCTCCCCGAAGCCCGAAGCCCGAAGCCCGTCAAACGTTACAAAGCCGAGGACCGAGAGCCGAGTGCGTGGAGCCCCGCAGCCCCGCAGCCGCCGGACGGCGCGCTTCTCGTTGCGGAATTTTCCCTTCCAAAAAGCGGAAAAAGGCGAGAGGAACCGCAGAAGTGGAAAAGTCGGGAAAATCAGAGGAGAGAGCCCGCTAAAGTAAGATAATAAAAGCGAAGAGCCTGCGGTCTGCGCCTCTGAAGCCCAGTACGAAAGCGGCTCTTTTCCCCCCCGGACACCTCACGGTGAAGCCAGCACCCCGATCCCCTCCGGACGCGATGAAAGCCATCAGAGGGAGACGCGCCTCTGCCTCCCGAGCGATCCCCGCTAAGATTCCGGCTCCATCTCGGGGGCACATTTCAGCAACTTCTCCTCCGACTCTTAGGAAACTTCGGACCACCGGCGTCACCCCCAGACAGTCAATTTTAATAACTTCCTAACTTCGAAATATCACACACACCCCCACCACCACCACCACCTCCTTTTACGTCTACTTTTAAATTTCATTTCCAGCCACATCCCCGGCCACCAGAAGCCCAAAGAGCGTCATTTTCTTACCTCGCTGCAATAAAATAATCTTCAAAAGAATGGCAGACCTCCACTGTTTCTCCCCCCCCAGTTACGATTTTGGCAATCCCCGCTCCGTCTGCCCACTGCTAGCCCGATCTTTGGGAGATTCCGCCATGTCAATTATGTCTCGGCGCACATGTGAGCGAAGGCCGCCCCCTTACCGTAAAGCTCCCAATAAACTGGCCCGCCGAATGCGGCGCGCGCCCGCACGCCCGCTTTTTTTTTTTTTTTGTTTGATTTTTTTTTTTTTCCCCTTCTATTAATGACTTTCAGGGCTTGTCGCGCGAATCACTCGGTCCTCCTCCCCACTTCCCCCTCCTCCCCCCCCCGGCCTTTTTTTTTTTGTGGTGGTGTTTGTTACGATTGTGGCGTGTTAGTGCGCGCGGTTGACGCGTGTGGTCGCTCTTTTTT
>JAACJT020000846.1:0-17546 GCA_009936485.2 Gymnarchus niloticus | reverse complement strand
GGCTCCGCTGACCCTAGGGCAGGAGAAAAGAACGAGACCTAGGAGCTGATGCGTAGCTTCAGACCGGAAGGGCTTTTGCCATGTTCGGTTTTGATCATATTGGTCACACGTGGTCAAATTAAGACATGAATCCACCTTTTATCTGCTTATCCTGGTCAGGGTCACAGGGGAGCATGCAGCCTGTGCCAGGCAACAAAGGGAATTAGGCTTGGGTACCCCCTGGAAGGGATGCCAGGGCATTTACTCACACACATCTCCAAATTATTTGTATTAACCTAATTATCCTATGCCTGGATTGTGGGAGCAAACCTGTGAGACATGGGAACTCTATACACACAAAGCAGGTGCAAGATTTGAACCCGTAACCCTGGAGGGGAGGAAACACTTCTACCACATGTGCCACTGTATCCCCCCCCCCCCCCAACTTAAGACATGCAACAAAGTATTTGCATACCCTTATGAAACAAGTCTTTATGCAAAGCCAATTTACACACACAAAGCTAGCTGTACATTATAAAAACTCAAGTTTGAAATGAGGATTCCAATGACCATTTTCAATGACTTTACCAAGATCTTACCATAACATGCTTTCGCTGTTCTTCATTCTGTCTTGCCATTTCAGCGACACTCTGGCCAAGAACTGAGAGGAAACCGGTAAACAATATTATCATGATGAAATAGCGAGGAAACTCCTATTAAGCACTCAATGACATTTTTGCAGGGAAATATAGCTCCTTATTTACAAGGAGAGCCAGCTCATACAAGGCAAAGCTGACATTTGCCAGAGCTCCTCCTTGATGTACACAGCCCATTAAAGGCATCAGAACGATCTGAATGATGGGGGTCAAATGGCTCACCTGGATCAACATTCCCAGCAAGCAGCAGCAGGCAGCAGCTGTCCAGCTGTCTGCGGATCTCCCTGGTCTCCTCCTCGAGGGCTGAACACTGCTGTTCCAACTGGGTGACCTTATCCTGGAGTTCAAAGACACACGATCCATTCCAGATTTAAAAAGGACGCCAACAACATTGATACGTCAGCATTCACAGGAAAGTCAAGGAAACAAACATCTAAGTAATATTGCCAAAATATACAGTATATTATCTGATATAAACTACATTCCTTTAGGATCAATGATTCCAGTGAAACTGGAAGTCATTTGAGGATGGCTAACCTTTGACTGTGAGAAGTTTCTCATAAGCTCTTCATTACTTGCTTGCAAAGCTAGATTTTGTTCATGCAATCCTGCATCCAGTCTGTGCAAAGAAAGAGGGTTACTTACAGGACACTAGCCAATCAACATTTATTCCAAGTCTTCATAGGTATTCGTTTGAATAACGGTTTACCCTTTGTGGATTCTCATGGCAGGTTGTTTTCTGTAAATACAAGGAGTTCAGCTGTCATGAAGTTCAACCATCAGCTTATAATGGCCAGTCAGTTATCATACAACACCCACCTAGCAAGTGCATTTTGGGTTTTCCTTTGTTTTGAAGCTTGACCAACAGGCTCTGCTGAAAAGTAAAAGGTTACATTGACCAACCAGTTCTGGAAGAAGAAGAAGAAAAAAAAAACCTACAAATATGTTATGGTATAACAGCACATAAACACATTGCACTTAAACAGCACAGAAAACATTTGGAGGATTAGGGGTCTGTGCCCGTGTTCAGCAGGTCACTGGGTTGAATTCCACAGTCAGCCCTAAACCCAAAAAACTGCTCCAGGGGTGCCAGATGGCTGACCCCGCACTCTGACCATACACCACAGTTGTAAATCTGTGTTGTACATGTCACCTGCTGTATTGTGTGTTATTGCATGCTGCTGTTTAGCAGCTGTGCTGTGCTGTCCTGTCGGGTTATCAGCTGTTTATGGTAAGGGGCCGGGGAGGAGAGTTACTGGAGTGTTATGGCACCATTTTCGCCGCGATTGGCATTTAAAAAGCAGTCTCGATGCTCCATATTCGCGATCGTGAAAATTCAATGGCGCTGCAAGCATCTGACTTTGAAAACGAAGTAACCTCATCAACAGGATGAGATCTGAAGCTACAACTTACCGTTCTTGACCTGATTCACACGCTGACATCTGGCATTTTGTCTTTTTTTTAAAACGCTATCGCCACAGCTCACGTTTACTTACGATTCGCGGCGCTCGTACTTCGGCCGTCCTGGTAAACCGGGATTTTTGATGTCATTTGCGTTGCCTCAGGTGCTGCTAACGTAAAGAAATTACTTTTTAGTCATTTAATTAAACCGCGAACCGACTTCATCTTGTGCGAATAGAATTATTCATACTTAATACTACTACACCCCGAATCTTAGCAGGTAAACCCAAAAGATTTTATCATAAATTCAAAAAAATAATAATACTACTGAGACACTAAACTTTATTTCATTATTAACTAACCTTAACCGACACAATACCGTAACCCGCTTTTGAAATTAAACTCTTCTTCTTTGACTGAGTCAAGTTATAGAGACGTTCTGATTGTTTGTCGCCCCCCATCGACTAGGAGGCTAAATTCCGAAAACAGCGGCTGTAATTAATCTTTAATCGTGCTAGGCAGTGTGATCGCGAAGATGATACTGGAGTAAAGAGATTCTAATACAGAGATGTGATTTAATGAACACACATGAAGCAACGTCAAGGGACAGGCACAAATCAACAAACCAGAGTTATACACAAACCAAAATCTAAATCCCGATCCACAAGCAGAGTCTGAAGACACCTCACAAACGTTCCAATTCACAGATGCTCCTTGTTTCTCCGTCAACTCCTTATATACTACTTATACCAAGAGATGTGCTGTAAGTGTCCATAAGTGAGAATGGTCATGCTCCGGTTCAGTGTGG
This sequence comes from Gymnarchus niloticus, assembly GCA_009936485.2. Classification (NCBI taxonomy): domain Eukaryota; kingdom Metazoa; phylum Chordata; class Actinopteri; order Osteoglossiformes; family Gymnarchidae; genus Gymnarchus; species Gymnarchus niloticus. The sequence continues at coordinate 14,702 of JAACJT020000846.1, read as the reverse complement.
TAGGTGGGAGTGCTGTTTGGAGGTAGGTGTGACACTCATATAAAGAAGTATGACACAGATTGTCTCAGCTTTTCAAAACAATTCTTTGGCTATAATTTTATATCAGAGAATCTTGCTACAAGACAATAAAGACTTAAATCCAGTACATACTTTGAAATAGCTACAAATGGGTACAGAAGAATGTACCCAAACTGGGTTGGTTTGGATAATCAAACATACATGAGAACACCCAGTTTATACAAAACAGAGTTAAAAGATTGAGTGAAAAATAATTGCCAACCCCACCACACTCCTGCACCCATAATGGACTATGTACAAGGACGCATCTAGGTCATGGAAAACTGTCTTGCAGTAGCAAAAACAAACATTTGATTTGTAACTGCTGTAATGATACATTAATAAATACATTTAGTGTTATACGTAACAATTCATCAGAACAACCAGTGCACTAATAGCAGATACAGTATTTGTGTGTGTGTGTGTGTGTGTGTGTGTGTGTGTGTGTGTGTGTGTTGGGGGTAGGGGGGTGAATAATCAACAGTCTGATTGTTTTGAAGCCTTGTTATGACTGATGCAGAGCATTAATTCTACTCTCAATTACTCTTGATAGTGCTGTAAGAAATACATCACATACATGAGTTTTCAATGCAGAGTATTAATATTGAAGAAGTATTGTGGAAAAAATGCATAACATCTAAACTTCCTCAAATATCATCTTCTTGTTGTCATTGAATGCACAATATCGTAATTTGCTTGACAATCTCGTGGTTTAATGAATCTGTACGGCTGAACACTAATGCCACAGCACTAAACTGCAATATCAGAACGCTCAGAGCTGTTTTCAGTAGCATTGACTTCCCCGCTTCTACACAGCACAACTGCTCTTTCATGGATTCAGAGTGAGATGAATGGGGAACCTGTTGTCCTTCCTGTTGTGTTAAACTGATATGTTGTTTACTGGTCTAACCTTCATGAGGGGATTTCCTCTTTGTGCAGAAAAACCACCATTGCAGGTTAAACTTACGCCACATCAACTTGATTTCTAAGAACATCTGAATGTTGCGGAGCAAAAAAAAAAGAAAAAAAAACCCTGCTCCTCTACCTAGTGAGGCTTAGATATATATATCTAAAGGTATATAGAATATAGAAGTGCTCTCAGGAAATTCACACATCTACACATACAAGTATAGAAACACAGTGATAAACTGATAACAACACAAAACCTAACTACAAACACTGACGGTTAATGTGGCAAGCCCCATGCTTACAGTTGCCCCAGATACTGAAATCCTTACTTATCTGAGTTGTCTCAGGGTTGTTTAGTGTCGTGGGGAAACAGCACTCCCAGAAATAGCCAGAAGGAAGGAGGGCTCCTCCACTTTTGTGACTGTCATGGGGTATTTTTGTTATGGTTCTTTATATTTAAATATAAAATATAAACAGAAAGGCGTATAGTAAAATGGCACTGAGTGCCAAAGGTGAGTCATTAATGAGATACATGCCTAAACAAGGCAAAATGAAAACTTGTGCAACATCGTGGTAAATATTTTTGAATAACTGAATTCATTCTTCATCATTTGCGTATAAAGACTGTCCCACCAAAATATTATATGTCTGTTTAATGTAATTAGCGTTCTGGTTTTCTTGGGATAAAAAGAGAGTCTAGAGAATCCAGCAGCCGCCGTAGCCTGGTCTGCTAGTGTAAGATTTCCCATGCCTTTTCATGAGCTTCATTCATAGGCACTGCAGGACTGGGGTAGATGACACAGTCACACACAGTCACACACAGCCAGCCCTGTGAGGCCCTCAGGGGCAGGGCTTATGGTTGTAATTCTTGTACATTCAGCGGAAGTGGGTGAATGACAGTAATTGCGGCTGGGGAAATGAATAAATAAATACCCTGAGAACCTAAACTAAGCAGAGAACACATGTTACATTCTATTTATAGAGGCAGGTAACTTTAACACATTTTTGAAAAATTGGTATTGCACAGAGTACATATTCTATATAGAATTTCAAAAAAAAAAAAAAACAGACGGTTCAAATCGTACAGCTGCCACAAATATCTCATTGTATAGGCATCATTTCTCAGAAGAGCACCAGAACAGGGAAACAAATTTGAATTCAGTTAGCAGAACTGAAGTTACTTCTGTTACCACGATGGTGCTGGGAGATCTGCTCAGTATTTAATTTTAATAAGAGAGAGAGAATAGGGCTGTGTCTGTTAATCTCTTCTACATGTTGTTTTCGCAGGCTCGGCTCGTGGGGTCTCCGTGGACGCAGCAATATGGTCGGCATTAGGATCCAGGGGCGGCCGGCCGGCCGGCGTCTGGGAGACGCGACGGAAGAACCGGAAGTGGAGTAAATGAGAGGATTTTATTTAGTCAGTCTGCCAAAGAGCTTAGTAGTGGCGTAGTAAGGCCGGAGTAATGGGCTGGAGTCGGCTGTGAAGTGGCGGGTTGAGGTAAAGTGTTGCCGGGGGGAGAGTAGTAGGCCTGAAGCGCAGGCGAAAACAACCAATTAATATCATTAACATTAAAGTAGATTAACGAGAGAGACCTGCAAACAATGTGTTGTTTTTAGAAATGACTAATGTGCGTATCGCGTAGGAAAATCCCTTTTAAATCTCATTTGAAGAAAAAGTCATTTTCCAGCTAATTTCCTGGATTATTCGTCTTCTTTGTTCACTTTGTGTTTCAATCTGGATGTACATGTAAATTCATTCTCTGTCTGCTTCCTGTCTCGCTTGTTTCCCACGTTTTCTTGTGTACGGCATCTACACCGAGTAATGAGGACGCTTAATGCCGAGTAATGAGGACGCTTAATGCCGAGTAATGAGGACGCTTAATGCCGAGTAATGAGGACGCTTCATGCCTCTGAATGGAGGTGGCTGGCAGTGTCCTTGTACGAAAACCACCAGCATCATTCGGTGGTGTAATAACCCTCCTGTTGTTCGGTGTGCCGTATTTTAATTTTATTTCCTGACGGTCTTTGATAACTGATGCTTTAAAAAGTCCTGGCTGCCAATAACTGCTCGACGAGAAATTGCCTCACGTGATTATGAAGGTTTAGGATTAAATCATGCAACACACAAAACCAACAAGACGCCGTAAAAGTTAGAATTTAGTAGAACCGCCCCTGGTAACATTAAAACTTGTTCATCTCAGCTTTCAAAGACTTTCAAGATAGTGTTCTGAAATTCGGAAATGACAGGAAAGGCTGCCTCTCTTTAAACTGTTTACTGGGAATAAGAAAGTTGCCCATTCGTTGTATTCCAGCAGTACACAGAATGAACTGATTATCGTTATCGCTTTCAATCTTTATCATGACAACTAAAGTCCATTCATAATTTTTATTTTTTTTTTTTAAATATTGAGACTCTGGACTGAAGTGGTACCAGACTGTGTGTGTGTGTGTGTGTGTGTGTGTGTGTGTGTGTGCGCGCGCGCCCATATCTGCAGTACAGACTGTGGTGGATCGACCTACTACTGTTAAAGTTTTTCAACTTTTACCATTTCTTTTTTAAAGTCATACATGAAAGACCCCACCTAACTGTGAACTAAGAAGGTCATATTTATGATATTCTGCTCTTGATGTAGACACACTGAATTTATAACAGTGTGGTGACATTTAGGTAGTTTTATGGGTGCTGTGTAGGGAATAAAAGCAGTAAGTACACTTGAAATGGGCCGTCTGACTCTTAACATTACAATTAATGTTTCAGAGGGACAAACCAGCCCATCTGACGTGGAACTGTTCAGTCTATTCTCCGTCTAGTTCTAGTCCTTGGCGGTGTGTTTTAAACATCTCCCAGTATAACACAGTCGCAAATTTTTGATTGTCTTTTATAAAATACGGCCATGTTGAGTTCTTGTAGTTAAGGTTGCTGAAAAGTGCATTATGGTGTGTTTGCAAGTGTTAGTATGGGAGATGAAAATCTGAGAATGCTATGCCCATTTAAGTTTCCGCTGCTCCTGCTGTGCAATGATGACCTATTCATAGTATTTGGGGTGGGATAGTCAAACGTTTTGCTGGTGGTGCCTTGTGCCTGTCGTAGTAACACTCTCTTAGTCTCCAGTAGGTGATTATTGAGAAGGAGGGGCCCCCCAAAACCTGACCAGGTTTGAGCCAAGTGGGCTAGCGGACACCATGAGTGAAGTCATGATCGTGAAGGAGGGCTGGCTCTACAAGCGAGGTGAGTGATGCACTTGAATCGAGATGTTGCTTTCATTCCAAATGCCCGGGGGGGCAGGTATTCCCATTGCCCAGTCCTGCCTGATGCTGCTGTTCCAGTTATTTCTCCTGTTAGTGCGATATATGATGTGTTCATCTCCGCACACTTTGTTCACCTGCAGGTTCTAGATTTTGCTAGGAAGGGTGATGGCTGTAGGGTGGTGATGTATTCTGTTAATGAGGACTGCCCAGTGGTGTCATGTAATTAAAAAATTCCTGTAGTCAGAACTAACTTTGCATCATAAAATCGAAATGGCATCAGATGAAAGCAGCAATAATTGAGAATACATGCACCAACGTCAGCTAGAATTAAAAGCACTGGCTAAGTGAAGAATAGCTTGTTTGCTGGCCAAACTCAAGCAAAAAGCTTTGGATTCTTTTTTCTGAAATATTCCTCGAGAATCACTGACTCATGTCGTCTGTTGAAGAATGTGACACTGTCTACAATGTCAGATTCAAATATGGAAATAAGTGAGAATGAAAGGAACTACTCCACACTGGGAAGGAATAAAAGGTGACATTTGTATCTCTCTGAACTTGGGCTCCTTGCTGCCATATAATTTACCTGCATTTGAGGGTTCACAGGCTTGTGTGACTGTAATTGATTTGGTTTCTGTAGTATTCATGCTGATAGCTCTTGTCTTATAGATGTGTCTCATATAGTACTGCTGAAACAGCCAAGACACCACCAAACATGCTGTAGGGAACGGACAATTAGGCTACATACTTAAAAATGTGTAATTCACCCCACCAGTGCAAGGGGGGCAAAAGTTTTTTTTTTTTTTTTTTTTCCTTCCTCAGAATATCTTTATTGTCATTGTAACGAGTACAACGAAATTAAGTAATTCCTTTGGGGGGGGTGTCTGTCACTCCAAGTTGTGTGGTGATTTCTTGCCAACTGACTACAAGACATGCTTTGCCCAGTCACGGAGAGTGGGTGGTCCCGATCAATAGGAGTCCGGTATATTGAAGTTCTGATTGCCTGCCTGCCTGCACATTGCAGCACACTGCATGTTGGGTGAACCGGGTCTTCTCATTTGAAGTATACCGCCAGCTTTAGATGACTACATAGATGGAGTTCGGTGTGTACTGTGTGCTTAGCATGTTTAAACACTGCCTACATGGAAATCAGCCAACTGCTGACGTGTGAATGTGGAAAAGTAACACTTGCTTTTGGTGTGCAGAACCACTCCTATTTGTACTGCCAGTACATTTCGGGCTTTCTCAACTTCTTGCAAGCTTCTGCTTTTATAACCAAATTGCAAAAGCATTCCTGAATGATCCCAGCTAGAAAGGCAGAGGCTCGGTGTACCCTAGTGAGCTCTGCAGACATCCAGACCACTGTAGACAGGTCCTCTGAAACTAGGAAAAATCGGGACGGCAACTGAAATAAATACGCAGTGTATTTTATTTACTAGAACAGTCTACAAGCAGAGTTTGCCCTGCCTCGTTTTCATCCTGGAGATTCTGTTCATTGGTTACCCTATCAATCATAGCCCCACCTATACATGGTGACATCACCAAAGTAACTTCAAATGTGTTTAGAGCTGGGCGATGTGGGCAAAAACATCACTATTTTTTTTATGTATGGATCGATTTCGATAATTATCACGATGTAGTTTCATATTACTGTTCTATCCTATTCTATCCTACTGATCTATCCTATCTTTGGTATTATCTCTTCCTGTGCAATTAACATATTTTCCTCCTCTGCTTCACTCACCGGGGACGTCCTGGTTGCCCGACATCTTTTGTCATATACACGACCACGTTGCTAATGTTTACAAAATTGCTTCTTCTTGGGGAATGGGCAAATTTGCAACGTCGATCGCGATTGGCTGTTGTGTTGGCGTTACGCCAAGCCTACGTGCTGCGTGATAGGCCACAGGCATTGTCTGTCTCAACGCGTTGTCTAATACGGGGGTGAGCAAGCTTGATCGAATTTAATAGCCTGCGTTTATCATCGTTATCGTCATTTTTTTTTCTCGATTAAAAAAAAAGAGATCGTTTTATCGCCCAGCGCTACTTGCTTTGACTGGTACTGTGACACATGTATCTGCTTTGTAATCTGTGAACTTGTCCTTGAATGTGGCGCATGCATAACTGATGCCACCTTGTGGATGACATTGGTCATGTCAGGCAATTTTGGTAGTAGCGCTGTCCCAAAGGTGGCTGGACATAAGAAATGTGCCAAGTTGGGACTTAAGATTGAAATGTGAATAAAGGTGCGCAGCTGCATTTAGTCATCATCTAAACACTTATCCTGTTCAGCATCACAGAGCATGTATTACCCTGAGTGGCTAAAAGTTTTGACTGATTTGTCAGCCGTACCACTGAATATGAAATGAATAATGAATCTGTGTGATGTTCTGTCATTAGTCTTTAAGGGTGTAAAAATTAACGTCTAATATTTGAGCCAAAAACGGTAATTTAGCCTGGATAGACTAAACGGCCGTGTAAATATTGCAGGATGAGTCTCTAGTGGTTTTAAATACTTTTATGAAACATTTCATACTGTCCTGTCATTCATTTTGTCCTGTTGCCCATTTAGGGAGGCACAGGTGGTGTTTGCTCAATGACCAGCTGTTTTTTAAGGTTCAATTACTCTGTTAAGAATGCACAGACATGATTCTGACCCACAGGAGAATATATCAAGACCTGGAGACCAAGATATTTCTTGTTGAAAACCGACGGCACATTCATTGGTTATAAGGAGCGACCACAAGATGTGGACCAGCTGGAAACGCCTTTAAATAACTTTTCTGTAGCACGTAAGTGTCCTCCACTCTGCCTTTCAGCCTCCTCGTGTGTTAGATCATTCAGACATAGTGGAGTTTCATAGTGGAGGTGGTGTATTCTGGTTACCAAAAACACACACCTGAGTTAGACGGACTGGTTGGCCAACTAACAGCACGTACTTCACCTAAAATGCATAATGGTACAACCTCAAATCAGAAAATTTTGGGATCGTAGGGAAAATGCAAATAATAAAGTAATTTTAAGAATCGCTTTTTTATTTCATTGCCGACAGTATGAACCCAAGATATTTCATGTTTTGTCTGGTCAGCTTCATTTCATTTGATAATATACATCCATTCCTGCATTTTAGGCCTGCCACACATTCCAAAAAAAGTTGGAACGGGGGCAATTTAGGGCTGGTAATGAGGTAAAAAATTAAATGGCTGATTTGGAGTTGTAGCACGCCAGCTTTCAGCAAGCCATTAATGCCAAAAAAAAAATGGAATAGGGAAGCAGAACCTTTGAGAAGACCTACTTGCCAAATTGTTTCCTGGAAACGAGTCAGGTACTAGGTTGCAAGTTCCAACCAAGTCCCTGATCTCTGGTTCAGTTGTCTTTCTGTTAGCTGTCTGTGAACTCACTATATGTGAACAGCTGTACCTTTGTGGAAATGCTTCTGGTCAGAGTGTCAGCTGATGAAGACCGAACGACCCAAGCCCAACACGTTCATCATCCGCTGCCTACAGTGGACCACAGTCATCGAGCGCACATTTCACGTTGATACACCAGAAGAGAGGTGAGCAGTCTCCACATACTCACGCGGCCTCGAGGGGAGGGGATACTGAACAGCCTGATAGCCGTGGACATGGAGATGTACCTGACCAAACCTTGGCAGAAAGTGAGCCTGATAGCATAGTGTGTATGCTAATTATTGATTATTAATAGATCTTTTTATCAGTCATTTATAATTGTCATTTGGACATTTGACTGTCTTGTGGTCTTAAATGTGGATGCTTGTCTTTTTGAGGCTCTGTGTTTTGTTCTGACCTCCTTCTGGCTGTGATCAGGGAAGAGTGGACAAGGGCTATCCAGACTGTGGCTGATGGCCTGCAGAAGCAGCAGGAGGAGGAGATGATGGATTACTCCCCTGACCCCATGGACATGGAGATGTACCTGACCAAACCTCGGCAGAAAGTGGTGCGTACCTCACACAGGTCCTCTTTCCTTTAAGCTGTTCCATTCTATTGCTGCTCTGCCCCAAAGTGGTTAAAAAGCCTCCAGGTGTGTAAGCTAGCAACAACAGAAGCAGGAAAATATAGTTTCAAAATTATGGCAGGTAGCATCCTCGGGCTAGACATCCCAGGTTAGTGGTTCAAATCCTGCCCTCATCTACATGGTTTGTGTGTTCTAGTGTTTTTTTTTTTTCTGGTTTTTCCTGGGTCCTTTGCTCTGGGTTTTAGGAGCTGTTGCATGGACTTTTGGTTCAAGGTATCCTAACGTCCTTCCCATCCCAAATTCCTATAGACTATGCATGACTTTGAATACCTCAAGCTGCTCGGTAAGGGTACATTCGGAAAAGTCATCCTAGTGAAGGAGAGAGCCACTGGACGGTATTACGCCATGAAGATTCTGAAGAAGGAAGTCATTGTGGCAAAAGTAAGTGATTGCCGAGTGCAAGAGTGGGAAATGGAACGTACGGTGAGATTTTAATGCTCCCCCCCCCGTTTTTTCAGGATGAAGTTGCACACACACTTACTGAGAACAGAGTGCTCCAGAATTCCAAACATCCCTTCCTGACGGTGAAATTCTGTTTCATACCTTTATTCACTGCTTTGATCTGCAGCCTCCAGGGTCTTTGGCGGTTAGCGTGCCGCGGTCATGATGTTTCCCTCCTTTTCCTTTCATCAGGGTTTGAAATACTCCTTTCAGACTCATGACCGGTTGTGTTTTGTGATGGAGTATGCAAATGGCGGCGAGGTGAGTGTCTTTGTGTAATTTGAGGAGACTTTCAAAGTCAGGGTTGCTTCTATAACCTGTCTCCTCCCCTTTCAGTTGTTTTTTCATTTGTCACGGGACCGGGTCTTCTCAGAGGAACGGGCACGCTTTTATGGAGCGGAGATTGTGTCAGCGCTGGACTACCTCCACTCCGAGAAGAACGTCGTCTATCGGGATTTAAAGGTGAGAGATTGTGGGGCGACGCCTGCCTTCCAATGGAGATTATGGAAAAACGAAACCTTAGGGGGGAAACATGCCAATAAAGAGGTTTTGGTACTTCCACATCTGATGATCTGCAAAGTACCTGTTACAAATTTGATCTCTCAGCTGGAAAATCTCATGCTGGACAAAGATGGACACATTAAGATCACAGACTTTGGGCTGTGCAAAGAGGGTATCACGGACGGAGCCACCATGAAGACCTTCTGTGGGACACCTGAGTATTTGGCTCCAGAGGTAGCAGCTTTTCCTTTCCATTTATGCCACTTGAAGGCTGTGATAGGATGCTTCAGATGATCTCTGTGTTGTTTTCCATATTGTGTCCGGTTTGTAGTCAAGTGCTGTCCTTCGGGATCAAAGTGTCTGACGTCTGTGCAGCTGTGAACACCACCTTTTTATCGACGACATTTTTTCCTCAGGTGCTGGAGGACAACGACTACGGCCGGGCAGTAGACTGGTGGGGCCTGGGTGTCGTCATGTATGAGATGATGTGCGGCCGGCTGCCCTTCTACAACCAGGACCACGAGAAGCTGTTTGAGCTCATCCTTATGGAAGACATCCGCTTCCCCCGTAACCTTGGGACCGATGCCAGGTCCTTGCTCACAGGCCTGCTCCGGAAGGATCCCAAGCAGCGGTTTGTAACCTGTTGGACCTTAGTCTGTCAGATCACACATTGGTTAAGCCCACTTGTTTCCGAGATGGACATCTAGTCATGTTCCACACACATACTGAATAGAGCTCTCTGCAACTCTCTCTGTCCTCTAGGTTAGGTGGTGGGCCAGGCGATGCAAAAGAAATCATGCAGCACAAGTTCTTTGCTGGGATTGAGTGGAAAGATGTTTATGAGAAGAAGGTAACCTCTTGGTGCTTGGCTGTCCTAATGCATTCTCCGTGATTCTGAAATGTGCGGTTTTGGTGCCTTTTGTTTCCCTGGTGTTCATTTGCGAAGATTGACCTCTTGGTCTCCTGTGTCCCCTTAGCTTGTCCCTCCCTTCAAGCCCCAGGTCACTTCAGAAACAGACACCCGATACTTTGATGAGGAGTTTACAGGGCAGACCATCACCATCACTCCTCCAGGACAAGGTGCCCTGCCCATAAGCTCAGCATCACTACTCACGTTCCTCTTTCTTGCACGTACACAAACACTTATTTGTAACATTGTGGGAACATTTCCATTCATTTCAGTTGGCCTAACCCTAAAACCTAACTGAGAACCATTACCCAGCCCTAACCTTACCCATATACAACCTGGCAAAATACAAGACTTTTGGCGATTTAGGTTTTTTGTTTGCATTCAGTCATCCAGGGGAAAGTGCGTGCGTGCGTGCAAACACCTGAAATAAGTTCATCTACAGTTAAGTAGATATTAGAGCCCGCTTCATTCAGAAGCGATTGTTAGAGTTGACAAGGGAAGCTGACTGCAGTTTGTATTTGCTGTGCTGAGGGTTCATGCAGTAGGGTTGGGGATCCTGTGGCGTATGACGTCAGTCAGTTGAAGGTCTGGTGCAAGGCTGTTAGAGAGCTGTTGCTACATGATGCCCCTTTCAGGATGCTATTAATTATTGTGTTACTTGGCTTGTAATCTGTCCTTGGCTTGATGAGGCATTTTTGCCTTTCTGACTTTTCCTGCATTATGCACATCCATCCGTGTTTTTGGCCTTGCTTAATGTAAAATAACCATTTCTGTGATTTCCTAAAGTCATGTGGTTATTTATGCATGTTGAATGGCTCATGGGAGGATGTCCTGTTCTGTGTTAGGGAACCACTAAGACAGTAATAATAGAATGGTTTTTATTGAATCAGTTCATGCAAGTCCCTTGTCTCTGTCTTTCGTTGAATTCTTTTCTTTTCTGCTCACAGATGAGAACATAGAGCCGTTTGACAGTGACCAAAGGCCTCACTTCCCCCAGTTCTCCTACTCTGCCAGTGGGACCACCTGAAGACCCTATGCACAAAGCGTGCCTACACCCCTCCCTCCCTCCCTCCCTCCCTCCCACAGCTGCTTTCCTTTCCCGCCAGACTGCACTCTTTCTCGGGTACATCGTTGAGTGTCACCTGCTGTCATTCAGGCTTTTTCTTTGAACTCCACAATTTCCCTGGAGTTGCGATGGAAGAGCACGGCCAGAGTGCTGCTGTTACCTCCGATTAGCTCTGTCTGCTCCAGCCATTTTCACATTGGCTCCTGGTTTCAGTTTACTTTGCTTCATCTGTGCAAAAGATGCCGTGTAGCCTGTCCCATGCAGGCGTGTTTCAGAGAAATTGTCCTATAAAACTGGCTTATTTTCTTTTATGCTAGCTTCTCCTGGGGTCACCAGTGGGGTTGTTTAGATTCTTGCGTTCAATTCATAGACTAACTCAGAATAATTATTTTTTGTGTACCATATTTGCTTGTCCCGTGTTTGGGTTTTGAAAACAGTAGATGACTGAAATCCACTTAAATGGGATGCCAAGAATGGATGTCTGTTCACGGATGAGAATGTAAGCTACTGTAAGTCTTAGGAGACTCGGGCACCTTGGTAAGACCCACTGTCAGCAGGCCTGCTGTCATCATGTACCCCTCCCCCGGTCTAGCTGTGTTTCTGAGGACAAATTAAGCTTGTATAATCGCAGAACACAGCTGTGCTCATAAGCTGAGAGCTGCTCTAATCTTCTGAATACCTGTGGTTTGCCGCTGGATTCTATCAGTGGTCCATCAGCCGCTTGGCATTGCTGGACTAGCCTGCATTAAATGGCTATGTTGTGCTGTAGCCCCTCTTTCAGCGGGTCCGTGGTGAATGCCAGCTCACCTCAGCGTCTGCTTTCGATATCACTGCATTCCACAACGCTGCAAGCTGGGACAGTGCTGATTTTGCTTTGAGCGACTCCAAGCATTGCTGCAGGCCATTGGACGGTGCTCTGCTTTTAGCACACCTGAGTGTGTATCTTATCCCCATGCCTAGTTTTCCGGTGCTTTTTGCCGTGCTTTGCCAGTACGGTGCCTGAGCCGTCGCTCACTCCTCGTGCTCAGCCTCAGTGAGGTTGCTCTTGTGATGCACGTGTGGTGTGTGTGGGTTTTTTTTTTTTGTTTGTTTTGGTTACTTGTTAAACTGGGGAGTAGCTGCCAAGGGAATCGGTTGGCTTCAGCTATGATGTATGTTTTTTTAGGCTGCAGTGCAAGTCTACACACACACTGAGTGGAAGCACTCTTTTTAATAAACTCAAAAATGAAGTTATGTTTTTATACTAGAAGATCATGGAACACCACATTCAGTGAGTCTCCTGTTTTACTGTCCTCCTTGAAAAGGAAGCACTTTGATCTGTATTGGATTCTTCTAATTTATTTTCATTGATACACATTTGTTAGTTAATTGCTTCATTTTTTTCTTTGACATCCAATTTAATGTTCTTATTGTGATTGTAAATGTATTTTTTATAACTTTTGGATCACTTTTGTCATATAGCAATACTGTACAGAATATAGTCTTGATGTCTTGCCGATTCCCTTCTATAGTCAGCCTGCCTCTCAATTTCTGTGTCCGTGAGGAGAATGGTTGGAATTCTCCCCAAATACACGTGTGCACGCACACAATTCCTTGGTAGTCAAATGAAAGGCTTCAGTAAAGAGTAGTTTGGCCTTTTGTGTATGTAGTAATTTTTTTTTTTGTAATTCTTTTTTTGAATGTGTACTCCTTGAGCAGGAATACTAGAGTTGTATGACATGAACATTCTGACTTGATAGACTAAAGAAAATTACAATAAAACAAGAGTGTAGTACCATTGACTTGATGTGTTCTGTAATGCAGTCTTGTCCTATCCCAAGAGGTACTCTGGACAGGGTGCTAGCCCATTAGAGTGCACACACACACAAAGAATGACCCAAATCCAGCTGCCTACGATCAGACTACATGTGGTCTTTTTCTCTAATGGATTTTATTTCTGGCAAATGCAGTATGTTCTGACAGCAGCAAACTTTGGCCGGCAGAATCTCACACTTCCAGTGTCCCCCATTCATTCATGGCTACACCCCAGTGGGGCTGCAGGTTCTCCCCAGTGTTTGCCTAACACTTCTGAGCTTGGGGGGGGTAATACCCATTCCACTTCAGTTTCATACTGAACCTTCTGGTTCAGTTTGATGTGGTTACCACATTAGCTTCCAATTTCTGAAAATGCCATCATTGTTGGTGCTGTTTGTCAGTAATCAGCTGTATTTTTGAATTCTCTCTATTTTAATATAGCTAAAGGTCTCCAAGAAATCCCAAAATACAAACTTCTGTCTTGCAATGTGGTCCATTTGGATTTTTGCCATTTTTCAAATAGTGTACCTCAAGAATAGACTACACCATTTAACCAAGAAGCATGTATGAAATAGCAGTCTTTTCAAGAAGGAGACAATGTATTTCTGCACTGTAATAGTGCCTCACTGCAAACTGTCTTAAGTGAGATACAGAAACATTCATGTGTCCAGTGCAAGCAAGTGAAGTGTTGACAGGTTATGGAAAGAAGCAGGAAGTGATCAAAGTTGTCTTTAAATTTAATTTTCCAAGCACAAAACTGTACACTCTACATGTATGCACTGGCAATCATAAATCATTATGTACAAAATTTTTTCTAAAAATGAATAACTGCGCATGAAATTGGTTGCTCAATGGCTGAGTTAAAGACAAGCTAAAATCATTTTTTCCCGCATTCTCAACAGGCAATACCTTCTTTCAGTGGGGTGGGGCTTGTACATCACACAAAATAGCAGACCTTCCTAAAGGACCTCCCAAATTTCCCTAAATGTGGCATTCTAATTTGTCTAAGTTTGGGGGCTACTGTAGGAAAACTGTTTCCTGAGGGAGGCAAAATCAAAGAACTTGTCAACAGTGACTTTGATCCAAAACAAGAATGCCAGCGTAGCATTTCTTGTTTACAAAAATATTACTGTCCATCTGGTATTACCCACTTAGAAACAATTAGGCCCTGTCATATGGGACACATATTTGTACTATGGCATGTAAATCACGTTCCCATAATGTTTACAGGACAGACTGGTGTACATTCATCATGGAATAACTCAATAATACATGACCAGTGACCCCACCTGACATCTATAAGGTTTTTCCAATTCGGGGTGGATTAGACCTTACCTCAGGCTTAAATCAACATCTTTGCTGCAGAAACAATTAGTTTGCAGTGCTTTGATACTGAATATGCATTTGCTATATGGAGGCAACAAAGGAATCTTTTTAATATTAAAAATTTTAAATCCCCTCTAGTTAAAGTCAGTAAAGTGTAATGCAGTTGAAATGCGATATTTATCTGGACAGTGGTTAATATTTTTATTATCAACCAGTTAGTGAACCTTTCCTGTCTTCTAAAACCATGTAGAGCACAGCTGGCCCCCGTTTTCCATGACACCTTCAACATCCCTTTGTCCCTGTCCACGGCCGCCCCCCCCCCCCAATGGCTCTCCACTGGAAACAACAGGCTCCTCAGGCTCTAGATCTCAGAGAAGCTGAGGTGGACAGAGATCACTGGATCAATCCTCACAAGAG
>JAACJT020000845.1:0-17558 GCA_009936485.2 Gymnarchus niloticus | reverse complement strand
AGCATATGCACACTATAATATCAAATATGAATTGTAGTTTAAAATAAGATAAGTAGACAGCACTCAGTCTGCCTGAGCTGCACAGTTATGAAAATTCCCACAAGAACATAATTGTAACATGTTTCCATGGATTTGAATTTGAGTTTCTGAATGCAGAAATATCAAGCGTTTTTAGCTGCATTCAAGTTCCCATATTGCTCCCTGCGTCCCTGTGTCCTGGCTGTTCATCTTCGGGTTCAGGTCCCCCACCCTGCTTGCTCATAATAGAATGGCAGAACCTACATCTATGGATCTGGCAGAGGTGATTCAATTTCTCCAGGAGCTACAGTGGACTGTAGCCACCCAGGCTCACACCATCCAGATCCGGGCTCAAGAGATACAGATTCTCTGTTGCTCCCTAGCTCAGATCCCTGAACTCTCTGCCCCAATGCTTGCTGTACCGACTGGCACCCTCATCTCTGATTCAGAAAGATATGACGGAGACCCCAACCGCTGTATTTCGAGGCTGAGCCGGCTGCCTATCCATCTCACTGTGTGAAAATTCCATGTATAATACCACTGCTGCCGGATGGTTGCTGGCTTGAGCAATGGCTGTGAGCTAACCAGTCGGCTCTTTGCATCTATGTCACTGCATTTCTGGATGAATTCGAGAGGACCCGTGAACAGACATGAAGTCACTTCTCAACTACTTCACCTCTGCTAGGGCTGCAGGCCTATAGTAGACTATTCTGTGGCGTTCCACACCTTAGCTGCAGAGTCCAGCTGGAATCAAGAAGCCCTGATCACCCACTTCCACCATGATCTATCTCTCAGAAGCAGTAAAGGATGAGCTGGCCCCTCAGGAGCTGGGCAAAGACGTCAAAATGCTTATCATCCTGGCGATATGGGTAGATAATCAACAGAAAGCCACGATCCTGACCACCTGCTTGTTGCCTTCTCTTCCTGGTGAGACCTTCATTCTCTGCTGCTGTTTCTTTGACCAATTTTTGTTCTATCAATTTTACCTCAGAATATTTATTCTATAGATTCCTAATCATCAACATCCTTGAACTTTTAAATTGTCTATAGATATCATGCTTGTTGATGTATGGAGAGTTTGTGAATGTGTGTCCTGTGATGGACTGACATTCTACCCAAGGTTCCCCTGCCTTGTATCCCATGCTTCTTGAATGAGGCTCTAGTTTCACTGAGGTCCTGTACAGGATCAGTCGCAGTGAAGACGGATGGATGAATATGGTAAACATGCTGTCTTAGGAATCTTTGTTACGGTTTGTTCATACTTTAGGTGCTGGCACACACTGTACCATAAATCATATATCATAAAATAATACCATTTTGATGTAATTGTGGATGGATGCAGGAGAATGCAGAGATGACTGCCTGCTGGGTGGAATCTGTCTACCTAGACTAATGTTCACCATCATATGTGATACAATCAATGCCATTCACACACAGATTTTATTACACAATTGCGCACGCGTGTATAGCGTGACTCAGAAGAACCAAATGGCATAATATAAAAACAGCTGTGTCTGTATTGCTCAGCTGCTGCGGGTGGAGAAGAACGTCCTGGGCTTTAGGTTGGTCCGCTATGTGCTTCCTGAGATCGAGATCACTGTCATTTTAACCAGATAGACAGGTATTGAAGAAGTGTGGATCGTGTCCTGGTAAAAATATGACCACACAGACATTCATACAAGTCTTCAAAAAAAGCAAAACTGATGCAGTAAGATGTATATTGATAAATCACTTTATTCAAGATGTTTCAAAGAATATTGAGTTCAGCTTTAACTGCCAACAGTCACAGCTATACAGTATTATAATAAATGGTATCTTTGAATTACATTCTGTGAAACATATAATTAAACTCACCTGTATCCAAGAAGCAGATCAATAAATCATGTAATTCTTTAACAGAATTATATACTATATGGCCTGTATACAGAGACAAAAGTAGATATTTCTACATTGTTTTATGTACGCACTGCCAGTGAAGAGTTTTTGAACACTTTGGGTTCCTTATGTTTTATAATATTTTAAGCAATTTTAGTGCCACATACAAAAGATAAAAGGTGTCGTATGGCAATTAATTAAGGAAAAAAATATTAGCTAATGACAAACACCACATTTGTAAAAAAAAAGAAACGGGCTATGAATGATGACAGTTGTGTGGTTTTGCGTACACGTGAATTTATGCACTTGTGTGAGAATGTTGGTATTTATATTTTGTGATCGGTATTAATGTATATATGTCATTGGTTTTATACCTTTTATGATTGTACAGCACTTTGGTCAGTGTTGGCTGTTTTTAAATGTGCTTTATAAATAAATTTGACTTGACTTGACAATTGAGATCCTCTCCATTGACTATGGCTGAACAAACAAGGCATTCCATTAAATCGTTTTCTATTATTTTCTGACAGTTGTCCACCAAGGACCTGCACTTATATTCTCTGTAGCACTGACCATTCTATACATTTCATCCAAAATCACAACAGTGGTGTTAAAGGTCAGGTGATTTTGGTCAGACTCATGACTTTCAATGTCTCTTCATCTTTTTCAAATAGTTCTGATGGTATCTCACAATTGCTTGAACCAAAAATGGTAAAAAAAAAAAAAAAATAGGGTGTTCAAAAACTTCTCAGGGGCAGTGTGGTGTTTAAAGTTGTAATACTGCATGAACAGATATACCTGAGCACTGAATACACTTTTAAAGCAATCATAATTTTTGACAGCTTAAGCAAACACTAGTCAGTCATGAAAAATATTAAGTGAGTCCAGCTTTTGGTAATATTATGTGGCTGTATTGGGTTTCATAAATACTGTAGCACATTTATGTTCATGTTAATACGCACCACAATGATGCTGCTGATCTTCTTTCTTTAATCACACATGGACAGGGTAACACTGATGTATATAGAAATGACCTGCATTTTCCAAGAGAAGCACGTGTTTACAGAAATCATGCATTTTAAGGGACAACAGAAAATTCCATATAACAAAACATATGCAATTGCACAATAAACCAATTAACATTCCTAAAATGCATGAATAACAAAAAGAGTTTGGGAATTAAAAAAGTATAAACATAAAAACTAAAATAACATTTTCCTCCATTTTAGAGTCCCTTATTCTCTTTATGAAACTGAACTTGGTCACTACTACTGAGTTTGTTAAGCCCTATTATCTAGTCCAAGACCATCTGAAGATTGTGTGACTTCAGTATTATGATTCATTCCCATGGAAAACAATTCTAAATGAGACACTTTATGTGCCTCTGTTCAGTTTTCTCATGCTTCTGTCATTTTTTGCTTTAATGTACTGGACAAATGTCCATTTCATGGATGTCAAAGGAATCGTGTTGGTTCAGCTAAATGTCATATCCAGGCTTTAAACTGATGCATCCTTATTGTTTCTGACAAGCTTATCAATCTTTTTGCCATTTTCTGGAATTAACAACCTGATGCCGTAAGATAAAGCTACTTCAGTGGAAAGACTGCATGGAATTTAAACAATCTATAGCCGCTCCTTCCCCCCTACTTATTTATAATACATGGACATCAGCGTTGGTATAATATCATATCACTAAACATAATGATGCAGTAAAAATTGATTAAAAACAATTAAGAACATGCGTACTTTCTCAGTTCACCAATATTTTTCTTTAAATATGATTCTCCAATTGGTATTCTACTGTATTCACATTTCATGTTAATAATTACATTTAATTGGCTTGATTTTTTAATAGATATATTTTCTCAGAGGGTCACCAGCTCCCAGCTTTGCATGGCATACAATGAGAGAAGAAGGTAGAAAAGGCCGGAACAGCCGTGCAGAAAAACACTGATCGTTGAACACGGAATCATTTTACCTGCAAGCAGGAGAGAAAACACATCCGAACATGGCACAAGGCAAACATGTTATTATAACATCTACATTTTCAATCTGAATAACACTATTAATAATATTGTTATTATTAATAATAATAATAATAATAATAATAATGATAATAATAATTGTTGTTGTTAGTATTATTACTATCAAATGCAAAATTTCAGAGCACAAGCCTTACCTTTTTCAACAAACACAGTTTCACTTAGAGTGTTAGACCTGCAGGTAAAGGTTCTATTTTCCGGCACTGTAAGGCTCTTCAATCTCAGCCTGAGTCCACCTGTTTCCAGTGGCTGCACAGTGGACTTAGACTTTAAAGTGTCATCAACTTTCCCAGTAGTGGAATTTGTATTAATAATGAGTTCCTTACTCCCCACAGACATGATAAAGGTGTAAGTGTTTATCTGGTTGGTTTTAGCCTCAATGTTGCAGTCGATCCGTATGTCATTGTCCTCTTCCAGACACACTTTAATGTTCTTGCATTGGCCAGGTGCCAGTAGAACTGAAAAGGTCAAAACAGTGTAATCAGTTCGTTCAAGCATGTTAAATTTACCTAGCTTATGAATGTTATGGATATGCTTTTGTCTAACAACTGTGCCAATGTGAAGTATGATTACAATAATACATATGGAAAAAAATCAGGAAATCACTTTAAAACAATTTTCTAGTAATGCACAAACATGAAATTTAACTTTACATTTTGAAATACACAGTAATGATCTTATTTATAGTTGCTATTAAAAATCAAAAATTTTGAATAATAGTAATATTTCAATAATTCGATGCCAGAAATTTTATGACACAGATATTTTAAAAACAGAACGCTTACCTACTATAAAAACAGCACATTTCAACAAAGTAGTCATCACGATGTTAATTTTCTTCTTTTAACTGTAACAAATCAAGAGAGCCATGAATTATGGTCATTATGAGAGTACATTTTTTTTTTTTTTACATTTCTTGCATGTTTATCCATTCATTTTCCAGCTGGTTATTCAGTCCAGGGTTTCAGGGAGCAGGGGAACACTATGTACAGAATACCTACCCATCATACTACGAGTAATTAGAGACACCAAATCAATTAACTGCATGCCTTAAGACCATGAGTGGAACCTGGGCTAACTGGAGGAAACCCAGGCAGCATGTAGGGAACAGGCAAACTCCACACACAATCCCATTTCTTTGATAGAAAACTGAGCTAAGGGAAAGGGAATTAAGCTCTTGAGCAAATTTTCAGTGTAGCCACTCTTTACTCTCTTTCTGAAATCATCCTTGTTCACTTATAACATATAGGAGTGTTCATGCATTTGCAAACATTTGGTTTTCACTGAATTCCATTGTCAACAAGCCAAAGCATATTAATATATATAGTACATGGCTCAAGCCTTACATTAAGATCCCAGTGCAACCGATCCAATCTCTTACACTGGTTGCCAAATTTATGCAAAACAGGTGTTCTAACAAGTCACTTTTAAATAATAAAATGGAACACAATGTTACTGTCTAGTCATTAATATAAGTTATTGCCTACACTTTCAAGATTTCTCAGTGTGAGAGCATTTGTTGATAACAGGCAATGGCAAAACATGGCTGACATTTAATGTGATCATAAGGAACAGAATATCACCCGGCAGATGTTTTGTTTCAGAGCTGCTGTGAGATGTCAAAAATTATTCTGTGCTGTGGTGTTAAAAATGTTTCTTGAACAGATTTTATTTTACAAATAGCATCAGTCACAGCGTAGCCCAAATCGGCACATTAACTCAGCCAAAGACTGAGATAAACTGATCACTTGACTCATACATAGTTCACTACCTCACTACATTTTAAGACCTGAATTATGGCCCCCAAAAGGAAACAGCAGCTGCTTTTCAAAGTGACTTGATATGATCTGAGTCAACAAGTCTATTTACTCTAATTATTTCACGTTTGCCTTTAAGTACCAAGAAGGAAAGAAAAAAATCACTCAAATCGTTTTCAGAAATATTCATGTGATTTGAATAACTGAGAATTTCTGTGGGGCACACAAAAATTGCATGATTTGAAATCAGAAAAGCAAAGAACGAAAATATTATACTGAAGCTTTTCTTAGGTATCCATGTTTCTGCACAGTAAAAACTGCTTAAACTCAGTGACAGTTGTGGGTTTACTAGCATAAATTGTTAGCTTCGTGCCCTGATACAAGGTGGCTCAGTAGGTAGCACTGTGGGCTGACCCCTGCAGATTAGCGGGTATGAATCCTACTTCTACTCTTTGTGTGGAATGTGCATGTTCTCCTTATTTGGGTTTCCTCCTGCATTTCAAAGACATACAGTTAGGATCATGGGCAAATGCACATTGCTTGTACTTTAGGATTGTGTGTGTATGTTACTTGTGATGGATCTCTGTGCCCTGTACCGTGACCCTGATCAGGCTAAACAGGTGTCTCGTAACAAAATTGTTATATGGTTTAGGTCTAAACTTTAAGGCCAGTTCACTTTGTTATTTCTTTTTTTCAACTATTCTAAAGTAGATTTGCTAACGCTCTTCAAGTCTAGGTTGTCCTGCTACATGATTTATCTATGTTTTAGTTGACAGGGGGTTGGTATGACATTGTTCCACAGAAATCGAAACAAAATATAGTTCATAATTCAATAACAGCATATTGCCCAAAACAAAACTTAGCTTTTAATGCTGAGCAGATTCTATTTCTTATTCTATATGGATAACATGGATCAGTCTGGTTTTCTGGGGTCTCGCAGACCTGGAAATGCCGTTGAATATAAGAAAATTCTAGAAATTTTGGTGGCACAGTGTTAAGACAAAAATTGAGGTATGTGAGATAAAAAAACATTTAAGTGTATATGACAGAGAATGTGGGAGGTATCTTAAGGCCCTATTAGCCAATCAAATGTGGTAATACTTTTATGCAGTCTGAATGGGATGAGATAGTATTCTCACAATCTCCTCACAAGGGTGAAGCCAATTTTTAGTTTGACAGCTGAGTCTTTATAAATAGCAATACAGACTTTCTGCTGGCCCTTCTTTTGTATTCATAGACAGACTCAAGATGGACAATATCGTAGCCTGCATGGTGTTGTGGTCCAAGATGGCTTCTTGCCTCGCTAAGTCAGACATTGCTGAGCAGTTGATAGGTTCACTTCTGACCAGACAGCTGCTTCAGCTAGATCAAACTGGATACAAAAGGCTGACTAGATGCTTTACAATATTTCTTGACTCATCTTTAACATTGGCAAAACAGTAAGTGCATTTCTCGAGACAATTTGTACAAACAGCACCACACGATAGATTACCTGCAAAAGCTCATAACTTGCTCAAAATCTTCAGTCTACCTCTCAGAATTAAATACTTATGTCAATGAACATGTGCCATCAGAATGACAAGTCCTCATGTCATTAATTATGAACAAGATAGTCAAAAAGCTTAGCCATGTTATCAATATAACAGTCAACCCTGTAAGTATTTTCTGATGCAAACTATGGCTAAGGTTTTGATGACAATGACTGAAAATGCATAAGGCTGCACTTTTTCTGTTTGGCGTATTTATAGATGTATATATACACACTGTATATATGTATACATATGAGGGTTACAATATATGTACAGTGTGTATCTGTATAAAGTATATTTACTGTATATTGTAAAATGCAAGTGGAATACTGTAATATGAATCTTTACAGTAAGCATACAGTATTACAGTACAGTGCACATTGTCGGATCAAATACCTGTTCTCTCTGGGAAAAGTTTGAATCACTGAGGACATGGTTGTTCTCCCAACATTTGGTTGCACCATTCGTCCAGCCTAGGCCATCGTAAGGCCATGATTTAGAACATGGTCCACCACTGTGGCCCTTATTTAGTTTGGAATGCGCCTGTGTCCTTGGCCTCTTCTATCTCTTCCTTTGTTTTACCTCCCTACCCTTCAACCACACGGCCTTACTCCTCTTCTTCTTCCTGGCTGTTGACCCTGTTCATTTCATTGTTGTTCTTCCATTGTCAGAAATTGTAACATTGTGTTGTGCTCTGTCAATATATGTTTGCTAGTTGAAGGTTTATGAGATGCAACCACTGAGCTATTTTATAGAACTGGTTGATCACTGGTTGATCTAACACTGCAAACATTCCCCTCCATTGATGAAAGTCAAGATTCACCTAAGAGCAATTCGTCAATTCAGGACATATTTGAAAGAAGTGTAACAGAAATGTATGGAAAATATGCTTATGCCAACTGGTTCAACCATTTTGCATGTATGAAGTAATGCCTAGATGTTTTGGAAGATAAGACTATTTAACAAAGAACTGGTATAATACATTTTGATCAACAGGACATAAGCAAATGATAATGCAGGAAACAGCAGACAACGCTACGCAACACAAACTCTGTTCCTGGATAGTATGTGTTATTTCTTAATTGCTTATGTTGTAAAAGTATAGAAAATGGCCATTATTCCCTTCAAACTTTGCTTTTGTGACCTGGATAATGAAATGTAATCTAATTCACTCTCACGTATCAGGCCCCAAGTACCCAGGTTACAAAAGCAAAGTTTGAAGAGAAAAATAGGTCTTTTCCATTTACTTTAGGCGTAAGCATTTGGAAAATAACACGTTCTGCCCAGGAACAAGAAAAAGTAAAAAAATTGTTACATAGTGTAATTGTACACAATCGTTTGCATGAATGTGCCACAGCATTTGCGATTTGTTCAAAAGAATGAGACATTGCTTTTATTATTCGTGCAAGTAACCAGACGACTTGGAGGTTGGGCAAGTAGTTTTGAGTTGAATTTCAGTTCTTATCTGAGAAATGTACCAAAGCGACTGAGAAAAACTGTAATCATCAATGTGTAACTGGAATGTTGATTTTGAATGTGACTCGGGAGCTACAAGACTTTATTAGTTGCTGCCGGGGAGTTTATGCTGAGCGCTTCCATTGCTTACGTGTTCCTTTACTGGTTCTGCTAGCGTCTGCTTCGCTGATTGATTGATTGATTGACGGATAGATTGATTTTTTATTTATCGTTAAGGCGTGCCACAGTGACTGCTTTCTCTCTAATAACGACATAATAAACGCTTTATGTATGACATATGAACCAATATATGAACTAATTGATTCAGTGAACACAGCCATCTAGCAGTAATGAAATCAATTTCAATATTAAATAATTTACGCAAATCTTTGATTTCCGGGGGGCTCCGCACGACGTTACGTAAAACGACAAACGTTACTGCGATATATAACGGATCTTTACGATTCTTCAAGCAAACACCACGCTAAACAGCTCGGTAGAACAACATTCCAAACAGACTTGCACAAACAGCAGCCATAATATTTCATCTGCCTCAGTCGTTTATCTGTGTGATCAGCCACAACTACTGCAGCAATACGGCTCTCCAAGCCAGAACATTTAATACTGCTGCAGTAAGACATTCAAGGGAATTCTTGATATTCACAAATATGTTATGGAGGTATGTAAACGGATAAATATATAAATCGATTTTACATAAGGCATCCGTGTAACAGTGCAAGCTCAAGAGAATCCGGACATTCTAACGCAGAATGATGTTCTTCGATTCGTAATAATAATAATAATAAACGAACATTTCTCATTCCATAGTATAAGCATACATTAATCCACCTGCAAGAGAAATTATGTAGCGAATATATTTTAAACGACCCTGCGACCGTGACCAGGTTAAGCGGTCGGAAGATGGGTATTTTAAACGAACGTGACGTACATTAGTAAAGCAGGCGTATGAAACATTAAATTCGTGATTAACCAGACACTAACAGAACAATTGCCCAGTTATATTACTATTTGTATTTCGCTCAAGTACACTACCTGAATGGCCGCAGAACCAATTGTGTCGCATTATAAAAAAAAATCTCATTAGACTTTGCTGTGGCACTGAAATTTGTAATAAAACGTAATAGAAAATAGTAGGTATATGGAAGAGCCAATGAGCATGCAAAATTCTCAAAGGGTTCAAGTTAATTATCAATAATTTTATGCTTTTCAGATTTACTCCTAATTGTTTATTATGCAATAATACTGTTCTTCATATTAAGGTATTAATGGAAGCAGTCCTTAAGATTATTGCAAAATCCTTACCTTGAATTGTCTGCGAGTGTCCTGATGCTATGCTCTTCTCAGTAGCTGTACTTCTTGCTCCTGCAGGTCAAGCGAATGCTGTTCTGCTTACATCAGAGATATTCTGCGGGACTACCAACTCTAAATGAGAACATGGGGGTGATGGATTAAATCAGTAGTGGTCGTGCAAGATCCTTGATGGTATACAAAGCTTCTCTCCATATCAACAGGGAGTTAACTGAAATATCAGAATTCTAGTTTGTGCAGATATCACTGTAATTCTAAACCAAAATCTGCTACGCCATTACTGATAATCCCAGGCATACCCCAATATACTTATTTGTGTAGTTCCTAAGGCTAAAGTTCATGAAAACATTTTTGCTGTATCATACTGTAGATATGATGCAACAAACAAAGTAGTAAGAGGGACAACATAAATGTGTGGGGCATTATATTCTTTTACATTTATATGTTTATATACATCTGAGTATATTTCTGTATGTCAAATCAAAATAAATGTTTGTATTTAAAGTAAAAATAAAGGCACTATTATAAATGTTTACACCTGTAATGATTCAGAACACGGTAGGATCCAATAGCAGAATCACACAGTTTAATTGTAACCAGAACAGGCAGGGTCAAAACCAGAACAGGTAGGATTTCCAAAAGCCAGGGGAGCATAGAAAACATAGTCGTGATCACAGGCAGTAGATCAATTCCAGGGAAGCAACAAACAGGAGGCCGAAGGAGCCATCAAATAATCATGGTCATACACTGGCAAAATACTAGAGAATCTGGAACACAATACCTCACAAGGAGGCAATTAAACTGCAGGGGTTAAGTAGAGGATTGAACCAGGCATGGCTGGATACTTGATAATTAACAAGGTATAGCTGGTCAGTATTCAGGGGACGATGAACAGGGGTAGGTTGGGCGTGGCAGGTTAGACCTAGACTGGCTTGGTGTGGGCATGACAACACCATATTGTATATCTTGTAACTGTAATATGCAAGTGCATATCCAGAGGATGCCAAACACTGTATCTGGTTTTGGGTTCTATGGAAATAAAGATCCTCAAAACACAACATGCAGGCAGTTCTACTGTAAAGATCCATTAGACTGCATAGTGGGCAGCACATTTTGAATCACAGTAAGGGATCAAAACAATTCATATATTTAACAACAACTAATTTTGGCAAACAATAAAGTGCAGTCAAGTTTGCTTTATTATCATGAAATCCATATACAAGTATACAATGGCAGGAGATAAGGTCCACCCAGGACCACAATGGGAGATTTCCAGATTACCAGGGCGTAAGTCAAACATCATAGTCACAAGTACAGGCAGCAGGTATAGAGTCCAGTAAGGACAAATCAAGAGGTAACCAAATCCAAAACATAATACAACAAGAGAAACACAGAAAGAAACAAGAGCAATGTTCATACAGATTGTCATGCCCTGCCTCCCTGCCCCTTCTGTGTTTCCTCAGTGTGTCCTAATGGGACACACCTATTCTGCGTTGTCCCCTCGTTAGTTATCCTTAAGAGTGCTTCCCAGTCCTTTTTGCCCTAGTCTGGTCATTAACGTCACCCCAGTGTGGTTCCTGCCAGTCGGTTTGATCTCTGGTGATCCCCTGTTTTACATTTTGAGCTTTTTGTGCATTTGGACAATAAACCCTGTGTTACTCTCTACTGGCCTCACGTCATCTTCACAACAACAGATAGCAGCAAGGGATAGAATTCAGGAGAGGAGGAACTGGACGAGGTTGGGTGTGGCTAGCTATGTGTGAGTGTGATATAAACATTGTAACAATAAATACAGTATTGTGTAAAAACAAAAGTGTTAAAATTACATTTAAACCCCTTGATGGACTGAAACTTCCTGTAAGTGAAGAATATTGTCAATTGTGCAAAGGCCCCAATGCAGTATCTTCTCAGGTCTTTCATTCCCCATCTCATCCACTGTATAACTTTATCTCAGTTATAGAAAGAGAATGAAGTCTTCATGGGCCAGCTAGCAACATGCAAGAGCAAAAGACAGCAGATGAATTTGGTCCAAGCCCAGGCAACAAAGTCCAAACAGAAATCAGCATGCATTTCATCATACCATAAGGTGCCCACAAAAAATAGGTATAATAAGCAGAAAAAAACGTCTGGTTAGAGTAGTGTGAAAAACTTCCTTAGGGATGGTGAGAGACCCACAGGAGACAGTTATGAGAGGATGGATGGGGGTGATTTTAATATTACCTCTGAAGAGTTGGATTGGTGAAACCACTAGAACTGAGCCAAGCCATTGCTCTTCTAACATATAGAGTGAACTCACTTTATAAAATCACTTATGGGTAAGTAGGGGAGCTCCTCCTAAGAAATTGACTAGCTGGATTTCAAAGTTAGCTGTTATCTATTAAGTGCTAATCTGATTTTGGGTTGACCATTACAAGATGCCATTTCTATCCTAATAGCACAAGACATGCATACAGGAAAGATTTTTTGCTTTCTCAGCTAGGTTTTTGAATTAACAACTGGTCATAATACACAGTTTAAAGCCAAATGATTGTATACAAACTTCATTTAGGCAGTTTCAGAAAATGAACTGGCATGCTTTATTACTTTCCTTTAACTTCCTTAAGACCCCTATTCCCTCAGAAGGGCATTCACATAAAACAATGTTCAGAATCAGGTCCTGGAAGTAAAACATTTCATATTTTCCAAGCTCTGTGGAACAACACACAATGTCAGCTTTCCTTTAATTCTTAGACATTTCAAAATTATGTATTCTCAATAGTGAATTTTGATTTGCTTAATATCGTTGCCTCATACTGAGTACATTTCCATTCTAGGACAGTGAATGGAAATTTACTCAGCCAGGCTATCATCATCAAGCACTTGTATTATTTACCTTCACATTTATTTGAGACATTTTTGTCCAAAGGGACATACAGTGAGGCAGATAAATCAAATGCAAACAGCATTTATAAATCTACCAAAGGTAATAAATATGCAGACTGGTTCCAAGTGGAACGTCACGGTCCTTAATCATTGTCAAAACGGGCAGGGTCAAAACCAGAACAGGCAGGATTTCCAGAAACAAGAAGGGCATCCAAAGACATGGTCATGGTCACAGGTAAAGGCTCAGAGTCCAGGATAGAGCAATCAGCACGGCCAACAAATCCAAAACGTAGGGCAAAGAGAGAAAACGAAGAACTAGCCGGGATCATACACAGGTAAACTCAGAAAGCCAATGAACCCCTCAAAAGTGGTCTGGAAAACACAATACCTCACAGTGAGGCAAATAAACTGCTGGGTTTAAATAAAGACAAGTTAACAAGGCACAGTTGGTTAGTATTCAGATGATGATGAATGGGACTAGGTTGGGCGTGGCTGTCTAAACTGGTTTGACTGGTTTTCCGTCTTGGTTGGCTCTGGGTGTGACACCTAATTCATAAAATTCTGTGCAGAATTATATGATTTCTATGATTATATGATTAACATTTAATATGTAAGGTCAGCACCATAGTGCACTGGCACTGTTCAAATTCAGTAATCTTGAAATGTAAATATCAGAGAAGACCATAATGTCAGAGTACATAAATTGACATACATTATAACCAATAATTAATTTAATTTCACTGTCTTTATATTCCATAAATATCCATCCATTTTCCAAACCACTTTAGCTAAAAAGGGTTGTGGGGGGCCCTGGAGCCTATGGCACAAGGCAGGTGATACCCTGGATGGCTTGCTAACCCATCAGAGAGCAATCACACACACACACACACACACACACACACACACACACACACACACACACACCCATTAGCCTACAACACATGTCTTTAGACCTCAGAAATATGCCCACAAAGCATAGGGAGAACATGTAAAATCCACAAACACAGAGCAGAGGTAGAATTTGGACCCCCAACCCTGGAGGTGTGAGGTGATTGTGCTAAGCACTGATCCACCATGCCCATCCAGTTCATAAGCATGTTAATAATGCAAATCACTTTTCTAACAATATGAATAACCAGTATATGATTTAGTTTCCCCAGAGTAGATCCTTTCAACAAAATCTACAGTTAGCCAAGTATCAGACAAAACAGTAGTCACCTGTCATTTCATGGGTGTGAATGAATGCCAGATTGTCCCTAAGTATATCATTGTGAGTTACTGAGGCTGCAGTGCTGATGTGGAATTTTATCTTTTGGTAGCCACCCCGGAGTGAGCAAAAAAAAAAAAGTGAAGCAATGTCATTACTCAGATATTGCTAATTTCTGTTCAAACTGCCAGTGCTGCCAATTCACACAACTAGTGTATTCCTCAGAGGGCTGCCAAGGAAGTGGAGGTCCTATGCAATAGAGAATTAAAAGGTGGTAAGCCTCATGTGCTCATTTGTTCTTATTTTATTTCCTTCACAGTCTCATCTGTACAGGACTCAGGATATCATTACTACCAAATCCAGAAAGTGATAAATAAGGAAATGATAAAACTTTGGTTTCATCTTGGTATTGTAACAGACTATCTTAGAATCAAATAGGTTGACCCCTCCAATGTAACCGTAGTTCTCATGTACCGTGGCTAGGTAGCAGACCTGAATAACTGTTTGTTGATTCTGTCATCTGTCAGCTTGATTAATGAAGCATGCTCCAACAAAGTCACTGAGAAGGGTCACCGACTGACTGTCATGCCGTTTGCCTGCATATATCAGAGTATCTGCAACACTTCTTGTTTTCTACTGAAATGATCCATGACCAAATCTTAATTCTTGGGTCTGCATTTGACTTAATGTTCCTGCTTGGTAAGCAGTTGGACTGTACAGTCCCAAGACTGCAGTGTTTGTCCTGATGTAACAACTTGAGCTGCAGAGGGACAGTGTTGAAGCAGTTGTCACAACACCTGTTGTGCTTTGCTGTTGGTTCAGCCAGGCAAAAGACCACATTACCACTTGTTCCCATATAAGCATGGAGATGGATGGATTGTTTTTTCTTGAATAGATTGCAAGGTTGTGTAAAATATCGTCTGAGCCTGCAAGGATTACAATGTCATAGCCTTATTTTCTTGGCTTGTTTGGTAAGCTCTGTTTCAGCAAATTCTTCTTCTTGAGTAGTTCCATTTGCTTCTCCACATTCAACTTCTCAAACACCAAGATGCTTTTCGTCTTGGTGACATGTTGAATAATTAGGGCCTACTTCTGCCATAGAACAATTTAATGTCCATTTTCTAAGAACATTTGAAATGCTGAAAAAACAGAGTACTGCTATAATTTTGTATGGAATTACATATCCTATGATTTGGTCATTTAAAAGTACTCCATGCTGCACAACATTACACTGGGGCAAAAAAATAATTTAATTTTTGAATGCATAAAATGCAAAATCTTACTAAAGCATATCAAACATGCTTCCTGAGACCTTTCAGTTCATATAAAAGGGGTAGAAGAGGAAAAAACATTATGGATTATTTTTCCCTTCAGAAAAGGAAATTAGATAGCTTGATATTGAAATGAAATTTTACTGATTTTTTGGGGAAGAGGAAACTCTTGAAAATAGGCCTTGATCCATACAATTAAAATAATTTACAAAATATTAAGCTTTATTTAAAGTGTCACCACAACTAATGTAAGTTTCTGAAAGACTGAAAGTTTAAATTAATTTGTGCATCATAAATGTTTTTCATTTCATTTTGAAGTCAGAGTGAACATTTATACTACAGAATACTAAATCCACATGTATGAACGATTGCCAAAGAACAATGGCCAAATGGAAAATTTTTGAAATAGCAGTGGTGGAGGATATTGTCATCATACATAAATATTGCCTGTTTAATTCATGTGGCCACCCACAGACATAAAATAACACGTTTGCTTAGCAATGTGACTGATGATGGCTGGATTTTTTCAGACCATAAACCTCTCAGGTACACTTCCTTATCTGTAATACACTGAATCCTTTTAGTGTATGTATTTCTTTCTGTAAGTGGATCAATTCATCTAAAAGAGCTGAAGTTTCAGAAGGTACCCTGTCCTCTCAGTCAGTGCTTCTATGTTTGTGCAGTAATGTATACGTACCGATAGATGGTGCTCAAGCGCTGCATTTTAGCTTGTATCATTCCTCATTCAGAAAGAGCCGGAAATCCTGTGTAACACTTATCTGATTTTCTGTGGAAAAGCACACAAGGGTGATACATCATAGTCTTGCCTCCACTGACTGAAGAAAATTGAGGATTTTTTCTCTATAGAAGCTATTCCACCAGAACCTAAAAGGATTACTTATAAAATCTCCTATAAAACTTTTTGAACCTCTGTTTTATATCTCAACTAAAACATGCTGCAGAGTCCTGGAAGAAGACTGCACATATTTGCACCATTTTCTCCCACCTGATTCATATTCTCCCTGGCCTCTGAGCGATGGATGTTAATCCATATTGTTTTGTTCTGTTCTCAAATCTTGTCTTAGAATGTTGTTTTGCTTTCGTTAGTTTTGTTATGTAATTAAAACCCCCTCTTAAATTCATCTAGAGAGAGGAAAATGTAAATAAGTCTGTCCAGCTCTGATTTCTCAAATCCCTTATATCACGTGGATCTCTCCACATACCAGGCCAGCTCATCCACACATACTGAAGTGATTAAAAATTCAAATTTGTTTTGCAAAAAGTAATCATGACTTTGATGGGGTTTTTTTTAGTATCACACCACTTTATGATGAAAATTTTAAATAATATTTGAACAAATATACATTATCAGAAAATGTTTTAATCATCCATAAAAACGTTTTGAAATGAATGATACCGTAAATCTATGCTATCAACATAGACACTGTACTCCATCTATCCATGCATTGTCCATAACTGTTTGTTTAGTACACAGTCTTGCTGAGCTTGGAACCTATCCCAGGAAACACAGGGCACAAGACAGGGAATATGGTATTCTGGGGTACACATTCCCTCTAACACACTGTAGGCAATTTAAACACACCGGTATGCCTAGGTAAATATTTTTGACTGAAGAAGAATCCACATTGACATGAGGACTCTATGGGAATCAAACCTCCAGCCTTGTTGGTGTGAGGCTATTTTGCTAAATACCAAACTGCCCCATTGCCTCCTGTATTGCTTGTCTGCATTAATACCTACAATTTCTTAATTCTGACTTACTAATATTTTAGCAGTGCTTCCTGCCGTGGTGGTCATAATCAGGCTCAGACACTGTGTTCAACACAAAAGGGTGTTTACTAGAACTCCAGCACTACTAACAACATCCTGCTGTACAGCACGGGGCTAGCTTGCTAGCCCCTCACACACATAATTATGGTAACAGTAAACACATTCTTTATACGGACACACGGTACAATATAAGTGTAGCAATATAAGAACCACTATATTAAAACCCAATAACAAAATTTATATAACTATTATTACTTTTGGGGCTTAGATGGCAATGTGGTGGAAAATCAGCTTATATGCAAATATGAACAATGTACCTAGAATACCACAGTAGACCAACAGTCACCATCTCCTCCTGTCCTCTGCATCTCGCTCTGTCACACCAACCACCTGCATGTCCTCTCTCACCACATCCATAAACC
>JAACJT020000844.1:0-17559 GCA_009936485.2 Gymnarchus niloticus | reverse complement strand
TGCCACTGTCGCCTTTGGCTTACTCTCTGGGGACTGTGGGCCCGGGACTATGTAAAGCGCTTTGTGACCGTGCTCCGAGTTAAAAGCGCTATATAAATAAAATTGAATTGAATTGAAAAATACTGTACACTGCGAGCATGCCCATGGCGGTGGGTGGCCATTTGACCTTTGACCCCCAGAGCTTCTGGTTCCTCTCTTCCATTGTCTCTGGCCTCCTTTCTTCTCTATTCTTTTAATGAATCTTACAGCCTAATTACAACACATTCCTACTAAGTGCCTTGAGGCAAGTATGTTGTGAAAGACACTATATACAAATAAATTAAAATTTAAATTGAAAGCAGCTTCATTCTGCCACGCTAACGAAATACAGCAGCCAAGTGGGGCTGTAAATCAAAAGGCGACAAAACATTTTTAATATTATTCCATACTACTCACTGCCAAGCTGGCACTGCTGTCAGAGAACTGGCATCACGCAGTGAAGTCATGAATCTGGGCCTGCATTGTGGTTTTGAAGCAGAAATCAAAGCATTCCTTGGCCGTCAGGAGGTTTCCAACAAGTCTCCAGGGGTTTCGGAGAGCTTGAGAATAATGAGTTTCGCGTCTTTAGCTGTAAATGCCTTCATTCACGTATCACAGAAATATCGGCATGTCAGTGTCCTTAAACACAATCCTAGGGGTTGTCACAAGATTTTCCTTAGCTGCTTTGTGGTTGCACTAAGTGATGTGCGTGGCCTTGTGTGAAGATCGTCACCATGGTGACAGTGACTTTGACACCTGGGCTATCTGCCATGAATTTAGGGAGGGGACCCGTGACGTCTCTTCGCATACCGTCACCTGCCGAGGACACTTATCAGACCCATTACTCTGAGTGCATGGGGCAACGTTGGCAGCGATAAGGCCGATATGGCACAGTGTCCAGAGGCAGCTAGCTAACACGATGGTGTGGTCCTGCACAGAGGAGATCCCACCATTGAGGTCGAAGGATGGCGTCGCTGATCGTCTTGTTTGAAGATGAACAGCTTTAACACGTAATCCCTGATTTTCCAAGCTTAATTACAAAACAGGGAGCTGACGGGCAATACAATTTTCAAATTTAAATTAATTACCCACCCGTTCAGAGGTTTGCCCATATGCATTAAAAGCTATCACATGACCTCACAGAAAAGGCCCAGCTGAGTACAGAAGTGTTGCAAAGGTTTGTCAAAGGGAACAGAAATACGTCAAAAATTCCATCAGCCTGGATTTACATCCATTTACGTTCCTGGGGGCTTCAGCAGGCTGTGCAGAAGGATTCATTAATTGCAGCACAGTTTTTACTCACTTATCTTCAAGATGTACATTTATGGTGCTTTTAACCAGTTAGCCGCATTCATGAAATCCTTTCATCCCTTTTAAAAGATTAAAAGAAAACTTTTCTAAAAAGTACATTTTAAATGTGCAGCTAAGTGACTCTCAAGGAAGTGCGGAAAAGTTCCGTAGAATTTGCAGATTAGAAGCAGAGATAAAAATACCCCCCCCCCCCATTTCACGCAAAACCCGGCTGAAAAAACGGGACACTTACTGTGGTCCTGCTTTTATGAGACTCCGGCAAGTTCCCCAGAACAGGAGCTCAGCCAGGGCTTTGCAGTCGCGCCTACCTCTCTCCTCTCCACTGTCTGGGTACAGACAGATTCCCTTCTTTTTTGAAAAATGGACACCTTCCCCCCAACCACTGAACGTCTTTCTGCAGATTCGCTCCTTGTTCTCAAGGATAAAAACATGTGTCTGCACTGAGGAAGGTGGACGGCTGTACCCCCTCTCTGCGGTGCAGGAAGGGGATGTTTTGAAAGGCTGGAGTTCAATGATTCCTTTCTTTGCAGTGTGAGGGGCTGGGACTGGACTGGCTGTAATCAACTCCCCATCTGGACTGGCTAATGGATGACAGATGAAACCTGGGGTAAAAGTCAGGGGTCCTAAACGAGAAGACTGCTTTCCAAAAAGACAACCTAAAAACAGAGAAATTGTTGACACTGGCACCAAAGAAAAAAAGCGCACAAAAATTGAGGCAAAATGTTCATCTCAGTGTCTTTACCCTAAAAAGATTTTGTAATTAAAGGAAGACACTGACAATTTTAGGTAATTGCTGACCTTTTCTGGCAGTCAACAGTAAGTATTCTATAAAAAAAGATTATTATGTACACACTGAATCATCACGGAGTGTTTTTAGAGTGCCTATAACCTTTTCTGGAAATAAACAGTAAGACCCCCAAGTCTTCTGTAATAAAGAGATTTTTTAATTTCACTAGAAATCTGTGGAATAACGGAAGTATGCTTTAAAAGTATATGACAAATCAACCAACAAAAATAATAAAATAATAAATATTAATAAAAAATATTAAACATATAAGAGTGAGAGCTAAAAGACCTCAGCCCCCTTGTAGAGTGCTGTGCCTTGAAAGCTGATCAGTGAAAAATCTTAAGCACAACTGCATGCTAATTACAGTAAATAATTACTGGTCCTGGATGGTGCCGTTCAGGCACATCTCCCTGGAGACCCTGACTTCTCATGGCACTCCCTACTCCTGATTACATTAACATATGATGCATGTAACTTTCCATACGTCCATCCATCCATGTATATTTTCTACACAATCCTGTGCTGGATAACTTCACTTTTATTTCCCTAGTCTCACAATTTTTTGTCGTCTTCTTATTTGTTGTGTGACCATCTAAAGTAGTTCATTATATGTAATGCATAACGAAAATGTATTACAAACAGAATTATAAAGCAAACAAGTCGCCTGACCGATACTTAAACTGACCCCTCACTGACAGATACCTGGAAGATCTGTATCAGCGTGAGGCACTGAGACCTTCATGTGACTCCGTCGTTAGCCGGGTCTGCTGGATGGAATCTCTCATCTGTAATTTTACAGCAGCTTAGTTGTATCAAGGAGGCCAAGTCTGGACTGTCTGGAATAAGATCATGCAGTGACAAAACAAATTCCACATGCTATCGAAAGCAGGATGTTTTAACGTTCAAATATAAATATAGCATTCTTTTACTCAGCATATTTCCAGAGAGATGATCTCTAGGCAAGAATAAAAAAAACATTACAGCTTTAATGACAATGAGACATAAGGAAAGAAAAAAATATATATATATAGTTCTTCAGGAATTCTGTCCTTTCATTTTCCAACTGGTTAACCTGAACCAGCTTCTGTGGGATG
Organism: Gymnarchus niloticus; assembly: GCA_009936485.2. Lineage (NCBI taxonomy): Eukaryota > Metazoa > Chordata > Actinopteri > Osteoglossiformes > Gymnarchidae > Gymnarchus > Gymnarchus niloticus. The sequence continues at coordinate 14,349 of JAACJT020000844.1, read as the reverse complement.
GGGAAGGGAACCAAGGCTGGGGTCCACCCCAGGCACAATGCCAGGACATTGCAGACCACAGATGTGATGGGCAGATTACAGGATCCAGTTAGTCTAACTGTGGACTGTGGGAGGAAGCTGGAGTATCCAGAGCAAACTCACACAACACTGCGAGAACATACAAACTCCACGCACAGGACAGAGGCGGGATTCGAACCCTCAACTCTGGGGGCGTGAGGCAACGGTGCAGCCGCCTGAGGTGCCCTCTATAGGAAAAGAGCCCATTAAAAGTACACAGTTTATTTCAAAAGTGCTTATTTATGTGGGCGATATCACCACATAAACCCACCAGTGTGACTGACAGAGGCTTTTATTTCAGACTATTTCTTTTTAGCCAGGCTTTGCTCATATGTTAACATGTTTGCTCTGTCTGTGGACATAAGACAGCACACAAACAACAGGCCGTGTGCCACTGTGTTTGCTGAGAGAGACTATTCACAGTGGAGCCGAGTCTTAATGGGTCTAATTCTGCCATAAAATCAACAGCAAGACCCTGGGCCCAGCAATCCTATTTTAATAATACACCCATTATCCTCAGCGGGAAGAATGTAAACGGTTTTACATTATGTGGAGCCAAATATAGAATGTTTATACTTCACTGTGCTGGGCTTGCCGGCTGAAGGCACAGATCTCACACGTATGGAAACTTCTCAGCAATAAACAATTTTGGTGGATCATGGCGCTCACCTAGTCCTCATAAGTGGTCGATCCCATATTATAACTCAATCTCGAGTACAGAATTGTGAGATAGATTCAGCCTGTGCCATAAAACTGTACTTAGTTAGCTTTCAAACTGAGAAATCACGTAGGCTACCCGGCGTTTAGTTATACATTTTGCTAAAAACACCGTATTTCATACCAAGAGCTTAGGGTAAGGCTGCTCCAGCTCTGAAGTCAAGAGTTCTCCGCGTGATTCAGTGCAGTCTAATTGTTCTCTCATCGATCCGACGCCAAGCGAACAGACTCTGTGAAGGGAAGTGGATCAACACGCCTGCACGCGATAGGATTACACAGCAGGGCTTGTCGGCCCCAGGCGGCTGATGCCTTTGTGTGGGGAGCCTCACGAAGAGGCACGCTCACGTTACACACACGTCTGGTAGCAGGCGTTGTTGTGTGTGCAGTTTCGAATGCCACGGGAAGGACGTGACTTACAGGCTCCCTGCATGTTAAAAGCACGGCATGTAAAGGCAAACAAAACAAAAAAGTAATTATAATCATTTATATTCATGCAAAATATTGGACTAAGTACTAATTTCCATAAATCCTGATAACATTCAATACAAGTAGCAAATGGTAATAAAGTACAAAAGTGTTATAAAAATAATTTGTTGATTCCATTATGCTCTACAGTCCTGGTATGGGTCTTATCAATTAGCGTTTTATGCTGGCTTGGTTTTATGAGTGCTTTGTAATATAACTTTGGCTCCCTTTGCTGTGTCCCTTTGCTAATCATGCATCTGCAGGACCTCCAGCCACAGATTAATCTGCCCTTTCCTAATAAATCATCAGAAAGTTGTGTTGCCAGGTTGTCTTTTATAATATTATAGCCCCATGTATTTTTGCATCTCTGAGGTTGTACGGGAAAGATGAAGTTATGAAGTCCAGTTATTCATCCATTCACTCACAGGTGTCCTGCTCTTAGTCCTTCCTAAGTCCAGAACAGACAGGTATACCGTGAAAATCCACACTGCAGCCATTCCTTAACCCCACATCTGTTTTTTTTTTCCATCACCTTACTTTCTGCTGAAGGTTAGACAGCTGTCTTCTGCTTTCTTTCCGTTCTGCTGCTTTTATTGAACTTGTCTTCACTCCTGTGCCCAAATAAGGTCAAATAAAGTCCGCATTCCTTCCTCCCTTCACCGTGTGGCAATGTGGTGGTATTTTGGTGGAACAATATACTATACACAGGATGAATTATACAAGTTCATCCATCATCCATCTAACTTCATATCCTCATCAGGGTCAAGGGGGATCTGGAGCCTACCCCAAGCAGCATAGGGGGCACAAGGTTGGAGTACACCTTGGACAGGATGTCAATTCACGGCACAACAATATATCATCCACCCATCCATCTATCCATCCATGCATCCACTCATGCATCCATCCATATTTGAATTGCTTTTTGTAACTGTGGTTGTAGGGATGTGTGTATTGCTCCGTGTGTATATTACACTGGTGCAGACCAGTAACAAAACTTCAGTAAATCAATGTGACATTAATTAGGAGTACCATGGAGACAGTTTTGGATACCTTCCAAATTGCATAATAATATTTTGACACCCATGCCCGATTTATCTTTAATATTCTGTGCTTTTCTTAAAGAGACACTAAATGCAAATAACTACCTCACACATCAGTCAGTTACACTAATTAAGATAATTAATTTCCTGATTGCATTGTTTGCTGAGCTGTCATCGGCCTAATGGGACTACATGCCATTATAAACTACCATCAGTAAATAACATGTACTTGAATTTTTTGCTTTAGATAGGACAGGAGGACGATGCCGAATAGGCATGACTTTATGTGGAGCCAGGAAACATCCTAAAGAGAAAGCAACTCATGAGATCACAGGCCTTGGAACAAAGAGAAGAAATGATGCAATGGAGAATTAACACTGGGATCAGGAGTCTGTGGGATCCTTGGATAGAAGGACTGATGTGCCGATCCAATACTCAGTATCGGTACGAATACTGGCCACAACACTGGGTTGTGGGAGGAAAAAAGTAAGCTATAATCTGATATGATGATAATTGTGCCTTTAGGGGATTTGAGTATTTGTTTCACAGTTTGAGTATTTTTGGATGTCTACATTACAAGTGGCTTAAAAGTGGGAGACGTAATGTGATTAACAGAAGGGACAGTCACTGTAAATGGAAACAGATTACTTCATAAACAAACAGTTATGGTCTCCATATCCCCAAGTTGCACTACTGGTAGTTTGTTTTGGAGTGATTGATATTTTAGTGAGGAATCATCCTTGAGCAGCGGTTGCTGGGACTGTCACTTGATCATGGGTTCAAGAGCATGAGCTCAAAGATGGGGTCACAGTTGCAAAGTTGACAATGCAGTACCTAAATCCCTGGACATTCCATATCTCCACGTGGACATTTGGTTCATTGAAACTCCATGGACGTGAAGAACACCAGAAAGGACTGCAACAGCTTTAAGGCAAAGAAGCCCAGGGGATCCCTGCATCTGTCAAGGATGTTTCGGGGCTACAGGTTGAATGGGAGGTACCTCAGGATATTGTTTCAAGGTCTCAATAAACCGACCACAGATTAAGCCTCAGGTGTTTTTGCCCATCCCTGTACGGTCGTGGAGATCTGCTGTAAAACATGTTCCATCTTCTAAGATAACAATTGCTGTGCTCAAGTGTGTTTGAGTACATGTCAGTCCATTGCTGGTGATCTACTGTCCTTTCGAGTGGATTGTTAAGGACATTGTGGGGCCATTGGAGAAGAGCAATACTAGCTACAAATGTATCCATGTACTCTCTTTGTCTGCCAAGAGTGGAAAAAGAACCTCAGGCTTCACTGGAGACCTGGAAATAACAGACTGAAATGCAAGTGACTCAGCTTGATGAGGAAGACACATGAGCAGATGTTTTCTTGAGTATTCAAGGCCAGGTCAAACTACTACTCTAGAGCATAAAATCATCCTGAGAGCTGACCAGATTCCTGATGCCTGCAGGCTTTCTAAGTGCCAGAAACCTGGTGTAATTTAATCATCAGCTCATGAGTGAAGTAGCCCTATCGTCATTGCGTCTAAGAAGGATGGTACATTGAGGGTCTGCATTAATTTCTGCTATTCAAATGCCATCTCCCAGTTTGACACCTTCCTAATGCCTCAAATTGATGATATTCCAGAGATCAGTTAACTTTACCACCACCTTAGATCTGTGCAAAGATTATTGGCAGGTGCACCAGCAGGAACACTGCTTTCTGACTAGTCTGACACTGCTTCTTTTTTTCTAGACCAGTGTCCCTTTAGGGTGATGCTATTTGGCCACTCTGGGGCCCCAGCCACTTTCCAGCGGCTTATGGACCAAATCTGCCAAGAAAATGATGACTGTAGCACTGTATAACTGGGTGATGTTATATTCAGTGATGCAGAACATGACAAACTGCGATATCTACATTGTGTTTTTGGGAAGCTCCATAAAGCTACTCACACTGAATGTCCAGATGTTTGTTTAGGCACAACAAAAGACAACCAGCTGGATAGAGGGATCATACAATCACAGATGGATAAGGAGCAGGCTATCGCAAAAACCCTCAAGGCTCAGACCAAGACTCAGGTTATGTTCTTCTTTTGGATGGTGGGATAGTACACAGGGCACCACCATCATTGACCCCTTACTTCCAAGACATTGAGCAACTAAGTGAAACAGATAGGGAATGTGAGCATGCATTTTGAAAACATCCTGAATTTGTATCATTGCTGTGCCCTGATTCTGTAGGACACTAACCTCAACAAGCAATTTTTGGTGGAAGTGGTTGCCCCTGCATTCGGTATTGGGGCTCTGCTGGCTCAGGAGCATCCAGGTGAGACGTGACCAATGCTCTGATACCTTCTATTTTAGTTAAAATCTCTTGGAAAAACTTCTGATTAAAGTGTGTATAAAGGCTTCATTGTGCAGGTATACGGATCAACTCCTGAGTCTGTATTCCTCAGCCGATATGCTTATGTATGTATGTGTCTATTTGACAGATACATAGATTACATTACAGATATGAGCACAGCAGTAAAGAGAGACAGGCCATCCTGTCTAGGGTGCCCTGTGGTCCATCAAGGGATAGGGTCCAGGATCTGTGGGTGAAAGATGAATGCACTGGTGTCAAGGCGGAAAATTAATGTCAGTGGTAATATATTTGTTGGTCTTTCCAAATATTAGTACCAGCATTTCATTGTTAGGTGTTTTTCATTGTTTTCATTTCACATAAGTGCAATAAACAAAGACTCTCCAAAATGAAACTATACGTCATTGAATCCGAGCAGAAGAATCACAACGGTTTGAAAGAGAAAAAAAATCGTGTTTACATACACACATCGTGCATTTTTTTTCAAATATTTTAATACGTATCCCTGGGCAAAGCGTCAAGTGTTCTGTAGTCAATCTTTGGTCAGCCTAGCTGTTAGTTTTAACAAAATTATAAAAATCTAGAATTCCTCTGTGCGTCTGCTGCTGCTTCTGCAAGTGGATAACATTTTCAAACCTAATTTAGCTGCTTCACGTTCAGCTGACATGTTAAAATGGGAAGCCGCTGTTTGTGTCTGGTTGACACTGATAGACATTCACAGGCTTCAGAGATGTGCGTCCACATTCAGAACGAAAAGCTATCATGTTTTAATGTCTCTTAAGGCAGAGTTTCATGTTCTATATACAGACTCTTCTTCTTGTGTTCTCTTTCCCAGAACCTCAGTAACTCAACATTTATACAGTCCTACAGGCCACATTTGGCTCAATATGCCACACTCTTATCACGCATCCCCGCGTCTTCCTGTACTCACAATGGCAGCAAAATACACACCAACGACACGCATCGTTTTCCCATTGTAGCATGTAATTAAAGGCATCGATGTGAGACAGCGGGCAACAACTGAACAGCTGTCAGACCAGCTCTCCCAAAGACAGACGTTTCATCATTTCATAGTTAGAGAACATAGGAGGTGTTTGGCACAGCAGACCGTGGCCCAAATTCTGACTAGTAGTGAAGACACCTCCTTGGATATTGAAGAATATTGAAGATATTTTACTTTAATTCTGTCCAACTGGATTTTTACTTTAATTAGCTAGGCCAACTCACAGGTATCATTTTAATAACAATCCTATCACTGAGGATTGCACCGAGTAATTGGCCTTTTGGGTTTGACCCTACATTTATCAATCACATGTCGTGAACTACCGGCCATTTTAACGTGCTGTGAATATTCTGGATATTTAAGAGTATTTTTGGAGTACTGTTTGCACAAATGAAGTTACGTAATTTGTTCGCTAAATTAACAAAGAGATGCTTAAACTAAGAACACTTTCTCAGACATGAAAGCAGAACAACTGTTGCCCGGTTAAATAACGAGAAGTTGTACAGAAAAATGACACAACCGAGAAGACAGCAACTGCGTTTCAGATGGGAGGCAGAGAATCGTGACTCTACCCTCAGCACTGTTTCGGTGGGACACAGACCTACAGCACTTCTATTGATTTCATCTGTTAAAATCACACTCTCCTGCCATTTTGGGGACAGATGTGAAGAATTACGCAAGAAATGCATCTGTGGCGTTAGATTTAAAAGCCATACAGAAGCGTGTTGGTAATCAAAATGAAATAAAGCTTCGTCCCACTCACTCTGATGATTTGTGCAGATGCGGAAAGTTGTTACAGCACATTTTTCATGAAACGGAAAATCCTTTCATGTGTCTAGCGGTGAGTTCCTGTAGATGTTTGCTACTCTTACAGAGTGCTGGTTCGTTCAAGAATCCTATTAGCTTCAAGCTGTAAATGGCCCCTTGGTTTTTTATGACATTAGCTGCTGGACTGCCGACGCTCAGTGCTGATATTTCAACTGATGCGTGTTGCACTTGTAGTCAGCATCACAGAGGATCCATCTTTCGTAGCCTCCTGCCATTCTGACAGTCATTTTTAAATTGCGCCACATAGCTAAACATTCAAGTCGTTTCAAATCATAGCTTGCAACCGGAACCAGTCGTGTGTGTACATGCGAACGAGAGACACTATGTTTGTGTGTGTTTTTACAGAGTTGTGTCACATTACGACCGGCATGCTTAACTTAAATGTACTTGAATATTGACTATGACGTCTCATCCTAGCATATAGATTGGCCTTGTAAAGTACTGCTTGCAATTCTGATTTCTCAGCAGTCATTTGCACATGGGAACACCACCCCACCCACCCCCTTATGACCACTCTCCCACTTTGCTTTATTACTGTGTGTAATCAAAGGAAAGAGCTCCACAGATGCTTATATCTGAAAACCCAGAAGTATGCCATCCCGTTAAAGAGCTACGACAACAAGCCTTGACGGTCCCTCAATTTGTCAGGCTAAAGAAAGATGGAGGGAGATTAATACTGGGAGTTGCCAAGCACCGGCCCCAGCAGTCAGCGCACGTCTGCTTTGGGAGAAATGGTGATGGCGGCTCGGCCCTGCTGAGCTGTGCGTTCTGCTCTGAGACCGCTGAGCGATGGTCTCTGTCCATTACGCAGCAATCGGGAAACGACATGGCAGAAATACTGCCCCTGCCAGGGCTGTTTATATCCCCACCCAAGATTTAATTTTCAGTTGCAGGCAGTCCGGTGAATATAAAACTGCTCTTTGTTTGATTGTTTATTTAATCCCGTCGCTTGACTGGAACATGGTGCAAAATGTCAGCGGACTGTCACACAGCACCATGTAGAATTGTTTTTAAAAAAGTGAGAAGTTAAATGCAGGGACTTGGCACAAACGGGCAACTTCGAGTCAGTGGAACTAGTGGTGCCCATACAGAGCCTTTTAAATGTAATCCATTGGTAATTTTGAATTAAAATTTATGAGATTAGGGTTATGGTGACTTGTGGCCTACCTTAAGGAAGTGTGAGGTTTCCTTCGCAGCCATGTGACTTTGACATGGAATAACTTTCTGGATCCAGATTCAGACCTGAGACTGCTCTCCTGACTGTCTAGATACTGAACAATCTTCCAATTTTCACACAGCTACTGTTTCCTCTGCATGGTGTCTAGCCATGTCAGGTAATTCCCGGTGTGCCTCAAGGTTTAGTCCTTGGCTCCCTACATTTCTTCCTGTAGTCTATCCCGCTATATCCAATCATCCATCACGTCTTCTCCTAACCCTACTTTGCAGCTGACATCCAGTTCTACCTGACCTTCCCTCTTGATGAATCCACCCCTTCGGCTCAGACTTCTGTGTACCTTGCTGACACAGTCACCTGTACTAAGTCCCACTGCCTCCAGTTGAAACTCGTCGTCTTTGCCACCCCCACCATTTATTACATTGTCACTGTACAGCTTGGCTTATCAGTGATGTCTCTACCAAGGCCTGCCAGGAAGCTAAGGATAATGGTAGATCACCAGCTCTATCCCAGTCTTTAATGCTTTACAATATAAATCTATAAAATCAGACCCTATGTTTCAGAATATGCAGCTCTTATGTCTAGATTAGGATTTTGTAATTCTTTACTGACAGGTGAAGCCACTGCAAACAAATCCAAAATCACTAGCATGTCTTCACCAGCTTTGTCATGTATTTCGTCAGCCAAAATGTTCTCATGTTACGTGTCCTCATGTCTCTCTTCATTGGAACAAGCTACCCATCAACATCCAGCCAACATACTGCCTCTCGACTTTCAAAACATGCTTCAAGACCCATCTCTCCCAGAAACACCTCAACTAGCTTGTCTGACCCCTGACCTGCCCTGTGGATTCATTTGCTGTTCCTCAGTTACGGTCTCAGTGTTTTGCATGGATGTAGCAGAAATCAAGTCACAGTGGGTTTTTATTTGACTAGTTTCATCTGATGTTATGTTCTCCAATGTTTTGTGTAGCTCTTGCCCCAGTGTTACCTAACACGTATTACTGGTCACTTCCTGGAAGCTCAACTCTTTTATCTAAGCTGCCTCCTTGACAGCTGGATGCTTGTGATGTTACCACCCTTACTTATATGTTGCTTTGGAATGAACTTCCTGCTAAATAATCTCCTTATCAGTGCATACTAGGGTCCATTCTGTAGCATTAGTCACGCATCTTGTAAAATGCTCATGCACTATTTTTGTTTGTGCATTAACACTGACATTTACGTATTTCTATATGTGATGTATTGCTCATTGAATGCCTGTAACGGTGCTGTCCGTGTCGCCTTGTCCGTTCCACGTGACGTATGGCTGTGTTGCGTGTTCAAATCAATGTATGTCAATGCACTTTGCATGAACATGTGGCAGAATTTCCATCAATCTGCCTCCTTAGTAATAAAATGACTGAAAAAAGTTGATCTTAGCGCATTTGCTTCAATGATCTCAGAGCTGCAGGTGATTTTAGGTCTCCCTAGACCAGAAAAATAATTACCTGTCCATGTTTTGCAGCTCTGTTTAAATCTCTGCAGATTCAGAGAGAAATCCATAACCTGTTCCTCTCAAGTATGTTAATCCTGTATACTACTACAAGTGATCATTTTTGCCACATGTCGATATGGTTAATTGCCTCTGTCCGTCTTCTGCTGTCCTCTCATATTTTACAGGGAATTTGTTACTAAAGGCAATGCGAGCAAAGGAGGAAGTTCCTCTATTCCTTTCCTAAGTTTTGGATATTATGAAATAGATACCATGGGACCTGTGTAGGATATGGGCTAAGGCTTAAGGTTGTAAAAGTCAAACAAAATGTTCTTTACTGTCCTGCTTCTCCCTGTGTCCATCTTCCTGAGGTATTCTGGTTTCCATCTGTGTGTCAAGAAACATGCAGTTAGTGTCTCTGAGTTGGCCAGAGTGTGCGTAATTTGAAGGTCCTGGGTGTCTCCCGCTTTGTGGTTCCTGGGAAAATCAGTTATGGAGGACAGATGGATGATATTTCGAAATGCACATTTTTCACACCGGCTACCGTGCGGCACGGTAGCTTGATGACTAACACCACTGGCACACACTTTCGCTGTTGGGGGGTGATTCTTGAGCCGCCACTCCTGTCTTGAAGCCTGCTCACTTTCTCCATGTTATATGCGGTGTCTTCTGGGTATTCCAAAAACAAAACCGGTGAATCTGGGTCTCTAAATTATACTCATTGTGTGCATGCACATGGACAGGCATACAATCCAGGGGTATTTATTTACATCCGGGATAGCCTGTTACCAGCAGCCCTTCCTTACTAAAGCTGTTTCATTCCTCCACTTCAGCAATACAAGCAACAAGCAGCTTTCTGTTTAAGAAATGGCCAAACTAAAGGCAAACGTATGTTCTGAATTAAGAAGGAAAAAAATCAGCCAAAGATGAAGTTAAATTTTAAAAGAATAATAAAAACAACAATGCCCACTGCCTGTATGGGTTGTTGTTTGGCAGCCATTTTAAAATGACCAAGAAGACAGGCTTTTCGAAATTAATTAGAATGTGAGTAACAAATGGTCTTTTATAGCATTGCCATTTTTCACACTTACGTTTTATTTAGGAAATGTATACAAATACAATATAAAAAGTTAAAACATGATTCTTTGTGATTAAAGTTATGAGAAAAGTTTTTTATGTCGGCGACAAATTAAACTTTTCAATGAGTAATTGCATCTGTTTAACCTTTAATCAAACCAGCTGCTATGTTTGTTTGTTTGTTTGCGTATGTGTGTGGGAGAGAGAGAGAGAGAGAGAGAGAGAGAGAGAGAGAGAGAGAGAGAGAGAGAGAGAGAGCGCGAGAGAGAGAGAGAGAAACTCGGCATATCTAGAACTGAGAATGGAGACACGGTGGACATTCCAATATTCATATTAATGACTCCACATATGCCAATCCTCATGTAATTTCATATTATTCAATACATTGAAAAAAGACTCCTTTTCAAATTCCAAATTGACCTTTGACCTCGAAGCATTACATTTCTCCCCTTGTATTTTGGCAGGTATGATCTACCACAAAGTGTGCTTTGAAAAAAGAATAAATTTAGCTTTTACTGAACATTTTTTCAAGTACTTAATTCCTGGAGGTTGATCTTTCTCTTGACATAGAAAGATGTTTAAATAGCCTACAGTCTGGTTCCCAGAATGTACAATGTCAAATCCCCTTTGAAGATCTAAGCTCATAAAGTATTCGTCATAAACAGTTTCTCAGCTATTCTTAAAACCTGGCAGGATTGATCTTGCGACTACTGCAATCTTCAGGACTGTCTACAAGCGTGAAATATGCAAGAGACAAACATCAGACGTTAGCTTGATATTAAAGATATTAAAGCTCCTGTCAACTGAGACTGAAAAATCTGGTGTGAGTGGAAGATGGATGTGCAAAGGCAGACTAGTTCCCAAGGTGTCCCCTGATCCCTGGGCAGATAAAAAAGGAGCAGGGCTGCAGAGCGGTTATGTGCCTAGGTGTCAAGATGGATTTTGGAAGATCTCTGCAAAAGCAAGAGCCAAGAGAGCACTCTGTTCATGGAGAAGGACGAGGAGGCTGTGGGACTTTGACAGCAAGGTTTATTAGATAAAACGCTTCAGTATCAATCCATGGATATCTGAAAACACAACAACACGAAACCTTCTGCTTATGAATATGTAGACTGGGGGAAAACGAGATTGTCTTTGTACTCCTACTGAGTTATTGACGACCATTCGCTTAATATGCCACTCAAAGGAGTAAACGATAGACCATGATAAGACCATGTCTACACCTACATTCATACTGACAGAAAGGTGCATTCCTATTGGAGTTTATGTGCACCCAAGCCTATGACAATGTCATCCTTTTCATCTGGAGACATGGCAGCAGAACACTTCATTCAGGGCTTGGATTGTTAGCTTAGCAGGCTAATCCTGTTGATAATGTAGATGATCTCATTGTGGCACCATATCTGTCATAGCCTCTCTCGGCCATTGTACAGACCAGCTAGTTTCTGTGGTATTGATAAATATAACATGAATGAACTTCCATTAGAATATTTTACTATCACAGCAGAATAAAGAAGGTTAAAATAAGACAGCTGCGTGCGATCCATCCATCAACTGTTTATCCACTAAGGTCAGACTGGAGCCTAACCCAGGCAGCACAGCACACAAGGCTGTGGAGTTGTCAGTCCATTACAGGTCACACATACTATTTAGAGTCCAGTTCATCTAACTGCACGTCTTTAGACTGCAGGAGACACCTGTATGTCACGGAGAGAACACAATCTCCTTGTACACAGAACAGGAGTAAGATTCAAACCCCTAAGCTTGAACTCCTGAGGCAACAGAGGTACCCACACTGCTCTTAGTGGTGTATCATATCTTTGCAAAAAAAGGATTCCTGCAAGTTGTTTCTGGGGAAGTCTGTCTGGGCCTTGCATGCTGTTAACTTCGGTGGTTAGCTAACAAATGTCGACATCTCAGCAAATCAACAAGTGTGGCCTATGTCAAGGAAGAATAAAGGCAAATTCTCAGCTTGCTAACCGTGGGCAAATTTGATGAGTAGTGATTTCACTTTGAGAAAATTTAATTAACGTAAAAGTAGTTTGTGCCTTGGACCCCTGGAGATCCATTAAGTTGATTACTGGCTCTGTTTTATTTCTCTCCGGGGCTTATTTTATAGGCAGAAAAAATTTCAACATGGGTGTTCTTCAAACCGCCACAGCAGTAATCGTGTTAATTTACTGACAATACTGCAGAAAAGATTTAGATTTTAAAGGTTCTTTCCCCTTCACCACACCAAGGGTGGAAAAGCACTGCTGTGAATCTTAATGTCACGTTCAGAAAGTGGAAGGACTTGAAGGCACGCGTGGAACAAACAAAAGGGGTTGATTCTAACAAAAGCCAAAAAAGAAAAACACCCCCAAGATCACAGAAACTCAAACTAAGAAATCCAAGCACGCACGCACGCACGCACGCACGCACGCACGCACGCACGCACGCACGCACGAGAGCAACATTACTGGCCTCATAATGGCTAAGAAACGACACAAGGAAGCACTTTTAAACAAGACTAACGAGGGGACAATGATTAACAGGTGTGTCTCGTTAGGGTCACGCTAGGGAAAAACAGAAGGGGCAGATTGGCCGGACATGACCCTTAGGAGTTCTTTGTATTATTTTATGAACTCCGGTTGTCTACTTTGCAGTTTTGTAGGTGGTTGTTTCCTTTTCTAATGCAGTTTTTTTTAAGTTCGAGGAGGCTTGCGTCTGGTAGGAGACGCAAACACATAGGGTGACTTTTTCTCCGATCTCATTACCCACCTGTAGGGTTGCCAAGGCATTGGCTTGTTTTGGATAAGGGTGCAGAGGGAGGCCGTGATGTGCTTCGAACTTTGACCTCTCACACCAGAGGACATAAAAGCACTCCTTAATTAGCTGAAGGCTTTTAATATATTCCATTAAATCTTCAATTTAAAGAAGTGCAATTTCCATTCTATTTTAATTAAATCATTTTGATTCTCCAGCTTTCACATAATTTGCTGTATGCTTCATGCCTGTTTGATTTTGCCATATTCCGATGTAAATATACAAGTTTGTCCTCAGTGGTGAATAACGTTGCTGTGTTTCATATTCCTGGGCAATTTGTTAGTTACCTCAAGGAACCCAAGATCCATGTAAAGTTTACAGTTTTCTGAGCAGCAGAACCATGTTGAAGATATGCTGCTTTAAGAGTAATCTGACCTATTAATGGACAATGGGCAGTTCACAGCATAGTTTTTAATTCCCTTTGAGGTTGCAGAATGACGCTACAAACATCTTGACAACGAGTGAAAAGCGACATTGATGTGATGGCGGCCTTTGGCTTCTCCAGTTTCATCTGTGTCCAGTTATTGATTGTTGCTCTTCTCCATGAACCATTACGGGAGCCTGTCCCCAGAAGAGCTTCTCCTCAATCTCTTTGTGTGGGGAGAGGCATCAATCTTACCCTGTTCCACCCAGGAGTCGTAAAGCACGGAAGTAAAGAACACCTTTTCCCTCTTGTGTCTCTGTCTGGCTCTGAGCAGTCAGAGCTGCTGGACACCAGCAAGCAATCTACCTAAAAAGGAGGCTAAACCATCAGAGGGGCTTTGACTCAGTGAAGAATGTGTCGGGCTACCTATTAATACAAATATATATTCAAATTGGACCATGGAATGGGGAACAACAGGGGAAAAAGCTGGTATCAAGTAGTGAAAGTAACTAATGACCTACTCATGGCCTCAGATCGTGACTGTCTTTCTTTGCTGGTGCTCTTAGATCTCAGTGCAGCATTCAATACTATTGACCATGACATTCTCCTAGACCGACTACAATCTCCAGTTGGTATTCCAGGGCAGGCTCTGTCCTGGCTACGGTCCTATCCCACTGACTGCTACCAGTTTGTTCATATCAACAATAAATCCTCTGATCATACTAGAGTCAGATATGGTGTTCCACAAGGATCTGTTCTGGGCCCACTGCTGTTCACCCTGTACATGCTACCACTTGGTGACATAATTAGAAAATATGACATTGACTTCCACTCCTCTGCTGATGACACACAGCTATACATATCAGTTTAACCTGGTGAATTGCCTCATCTGTCAAAGATTGAGGACTGTCTGTTAGACATTAGGGGCTGGATGGCCAGAAACTTCTTGCTCCTAAACCAAGATAAAACAGAAGTTATGCTGCTTGGTCCTAGGGTGCTTCGA
>JAACJT020000843.1:0-17561 GCA_009936485.2 Gymnarchus niloticus | reverse complement strand
ATGGGTCACCCTGTGGGGGTCCGTCCTGTGGGTCATCTCCTTCTTCCTGAGTAGGGGAAGTGAGGGGCAGGAGGTGTTTCCAGTAGGGTGTCGATATGTAGGTGGTTTCCCCCTCCATGAGGTGGAGGCCTGATCGACATATGGATGTGAATTCAGCCACCCTGGAGCCAAGGTCACTACCTCCCCCCTGGGGGGCAACAGGGCCAGTGTGTCTACAGCCTTACACCACTAAAAGTAGATGGGAAGATGATGATGATGATGATGATGATTAACAACACCAAAAAATAATAGAATAATTTAAGTATGAAATTGTTCACTTCCTGTTTTTTTTTTTTTTCGTTTTCTCAAAGGAAGCAAGGCAGGTGCATTCACTATATAATTAATAAAATCCTAACAACCATTAGTTAAACTAAATCTCGTATTTTTGCTGCTTTTCTTTTCAGCAGCCCATTTATCCAAAAGGATTCTCTGTTTGGTGCATTTAATTTCAGTAGATCAAAGGAGGCTGCGTTTCTGGTCTGTACTAGAGCCAGCAATCTGTACTCAGACAGGTAAAATGTTGGGAATGGATCCTATTTGGGGGGGTTAAAGTGGAATGAATAGATGAAAGGACTCAACAAAGAGCATCCGTGGTTGATTGACTGCTCTCATTTTGGTTTGTTCAGCTACCAGCAAATCAGTCACCACTGAAAACCACTGAATGCAAAACCATACCATAATATATCAATTCATATCACTGATTTCTGTTGTTTCCAATAATTTACAGAATTTCATGCTTCTTTGCATATGAACATGCATGAAATTTACTACAAAATACATTACATAAATTATCATCCCTACAGTGTGATAATTACATGCACACACACACACACATTTTTTTTTTAAGTGAGGCTATTTTTGTTTCTCAAAATATTAGCAGGAATTAAAGAACACTGTTTAAGTAAACTAACCAGAAAACCAAATGCCACATCATGACACAAAAGTTCTGCTTGCCAAGATACCATATCATCTGTGGAGAGCTTTTTAGGGTTTTAGTTCCAGGCAAGCTTCCAGTAAAAGGACCAGCAATATATCTGGGTACTGAACTGATAGATGTGTTCACAAAAGGAAAGAGGATGCCAGCTGCGGAAATGGAATGTTTATTTTAGGAATGTTTTTCCAACGTTGTGGTTTGATGAGTCAAAAATGGTCTTGTTCAACTAGTACAAAGTAAGAATGCATTCTGGAGTGTGAGATATAAAAACTGGATACTGTTGTGGAAATATGTATTTCATATTATTCAATGGGAATATACTCACTCACTTCCTGATATATATTTTATGCTAGTTACACTTTTACTTAAGTACATTATACAGCAGATCAGGTCACTATAATTAGAATGAAGAATTATGACTTACTTTGTTTTTTAACTAACACCCCAATGATTGTGTTTTAAATATTCCACATTGCAGTTTTTACATTGATTTAACAGTAATTTTACCATCCTTTCCAGAATAAACCTCCTAAACCCATCTCCTTTGCCGATGGTAACTGTGCTTGGATCTGCCCTTGTCGTCGGGCCTAAGCAAATGTTTTGTTTAATGCTTTGTTCGGTCCAGCCAATTGTTGGTTATGTTGGCCAGCAGCTCCTCTGTGCTCAGATGTGCATCCAGATATGGATCAGGGGTTAGTTGGGAATGAATAGGCAAAGCAGGCATCATCTTTTATGTGGATCACAGTGAATCACTTTGGTATCAGGAGCGTTATCGGCTGGTGTTGTGTGATATTTTAGTGAGGTTAATTGTAGAGTGTTTCATTTGGGCTGAGGCTCTCTCTCTTAGATTTAACAAGCGAACTTGCTATATGCTTTTCGGTGTTTGGCTTGACCATCTATGTATGGCCATCTGTGCACGACACCAGAACTTGTACATAAAAACAGTTTAACATTAATCTTGGCTACTGCAAATTTCAGAGCACCCTTATGTTCTATGTATAATCCAGGGGTGGTGTGGTGCCCTCACTGGTTCTAGAAGCTGGGTTTCACGTGCCCCTTGATTTTACCTCTGGGAACGTCATTTGAAGGCACCCATCATTAAGGCTCATGTTATCATCTAATCTGAAATTCTACAACTGATTGGAAATGGGGAAGAAAAAAAAAATGAATATTCAGAATAAACTTTTCTAACGGTAAAGTTAGATTTTGCTGATATTTACCACAACTTCACTGTGCTGAAGTATGTGCATAATTTGCATTACTCTGCTAATGCACTTGAAAATGCAAAGAAGAATGGAGCTCAAAAAGAAGCACAGCATATGTCTGCTTCATTCTTTATATACACGGGCCAAGAAAAGCAGTATGGAAATTAAACATTCGAATAGGAAGGGAGGCTGAGGACTGCAAGTCCTTGAAGAGACATAAAAGAAAAAGCAAATGCTAATAGGGTTTCATTGGACCCATACACATATAAAACATGCTCTGCAAATTTCAGGCTGTATTTTTCTGTATTGGCAGGCAAACCATCTTGTATTCCCCGCAATCCCATCCACATAAAAAAGCTGTCAATAAATCTACCAAAAGAATAGAAAACAGATGTGCATTATATAAATGAATGTAGAAGAAAGTACAGTACTTATATAACTGAAAAGATGCATAAAATGTCATACAAAACGTTTTCAGAGAAATTGAAGAAGGAAAACACGTGCAAAAATAGATACATAATGCAACAGATTTGGAGGTAGATGTTAAGAAATTCTTAGACTTGAATATTAAAGTGACTAGGTGTATCCAATATGTAGCATGAACATGCTCTGGCAGTCTATTGCATTTTAAAAGAAACCCCCAAGTAAGAGGAACAAACCTTTATCTGAACATTAATGGTTAAAGTTAATAAAAACTATATGATCTGAAGTAAATTCTCATTCCCTAGTCCAAGCTGTAATGGCAGACTTTGTTGGGTAAAAACTTAGAAGCCAAATGTTCCTTCAAAGTCATGTGAACCATCTGGATAAGTTTAAAGAGAAGCAACTTGTAACAATCCCAGAATAGTTACAACATTACAAACATTTACTAGAGGGTCTTTTTCTTGCATTTTGTGGACAAAAAGAGTGATGATAGAGTATGAAAATAAATAGGGACTTCAGGGCAATTTTCTGTTGTTTTAAATCTTCTGTTGAAACGTTCTAAACAAGCAGAAGCAGGATGTTCAAAGACCACTGTAGGTCAGGACATAAACTACCTCAAGGCTTTTAAAGTTATAAAAGAGAAAAAGTTAAACGTCATTTTGTTCCAAAACTGCAATTACTTTGTCATTTAGCAATCTGTTGGGAACATAAGCAATAAACATAGGGGGTGATAGTAAAACTTACCACAACAGACTAAGCCTTCATTGAAAATGGGTGATAGGGTGTTAAGCAATAGACCAAAGAGTTTAAACTAGAAATGAAGTAAATGAAAGCACAATCCATCATATGACTGATAGCCCAGTATTATCCAGGAACAGTCAGATATATTTGATTTTAGCTTTTTTTCCCTATTTGCTCTGTAATTATCATTTTGAGACATGGATGCTAGATAGGTCATTCTCTCTCTCTCTCTCTCTCTCTCTCTGTGAGTAACCTTAGTCTTCTGCCACTACACACTAATTAAACTTGCTTGATGCTGGCTAATTATCTTGGCAAAATGCCTTGCATTGTAGCAGAGCTGAACAAAAAGAAAATACCACTCTAGTAGTCAACATTTTTTTTTTCATAGAATATATACATCAAAGGATTACATTTTATGCCAATCATGCAAGATTAATTCTTTCTGCAGTCTCATTTAATTAGTACACAACATGCTAAATCGGAAACTGGTCCAAACCTTCATGTTAATATATTCATGTACATTTGATTTAATATTATAAAGTACCCCCATTACCCAGACTCGGATAAATGGTTAGAAAATGGATGGTTGAAGGGATGGATGGAATGATTGATTGATCATATAATGATTTCTGGGTGTGATACAGCATGGTATACCCAGCCGTTTGAATAATGAATATGAAGATATGAAGGTACTCATTTGAAATCTCAAGACTGTTATGGCATCGGGTGCCCTGTGCATGCAGGTAGTTCTATACAAAATCATAAAGCTGCATCAACCCATGTTCTATGATAGCAAATGCTCAGTAAAGAGGAGGTGATAGTGCCCAGGACATATAGAAAAACTGCAATATAAATATTACATTAGGAAAACTATGCTTTGGCAGTCACAGTGGGGCATTTAATAATACCGTGCTTGAATACTGTATGTCCTTCTCCACTGGGATTTCTAAAACGAAAGCTACCTGAGAGAATTAAAATGTTTATCTTTCATTTAAAGTTCTGCAACTGGTGAGATACTTCTTTTAGTAAACCAGAAGGACAGGTCTTCCACAATTTGGAGGAGTTTCCTCAATTTTTTCTTTAAATTTCAAGATTCATGTGGTGATTAGTAATCTAAGATTGGCGTATATATCCTAATATTGATATGGCTTGGTAAGAGTAAACCTGTCGGACTTCATAATATAATTTTACTTATTCAATGAAATTTCTATTCCTTGCTTCGAAGTGAAAGTTTAAAAGTCTCAGAATAAAGTCATGTTGCTAAGAGCATTCTTTTATCTATAATCTGCATCTGAATTGATAACAGTGTCCAT
Organism: Gymnarchus niloticus; assembly: GCA_009936485.2. Classification (NCBI taxonomy): domain Eukaryota; kingdom Metazoa; phylum Chordata; class Actinopteri; order Osteoglossiformes; family Gymnarchidae; genus Gymnarchus; species Gymnarchus niloticus. The sequence goes on along the minus strand of JAACJT020000843.1, from coordinate 12,906 downwards.
CTGTAGTGCTGTTAGTAATATCAGGGGTCCTTTCTCAAGGTGCCCTTGTTATAGACTGCTGTGCTGCTAGCACCTGGCTATTGTCATAGGCATATGGAAATGTTTCCCGTGAAGGCCACTATACCATAATATTTTGCAGAGGCACAATTGGAATGCTCTCATAATCTTACTTTCCCCTGGGGCCTTGGTGGTCATGGTGATTACATTTGGCCTAAATTTTAAAATTAATGCTTTGTCTCTGATGTCATGGCATGCTGGTTATAACAGAGTATATACCCCTTTCTCCATTAGGCAGCGACATTAGCTTTTATCCAGTCCTACATTGCTAATGTGACTTACTGAAGTGTTGCTTTTGCACAAAGTCCACAGGAAGTCTATCCCTGGTGAAGCTGTTTTTTTTCACATTCGATTTTACGTAATGTTTTGTGTGAACTGCTTTAAACAGTCTGTCCATCAATCCATTCATCCTACTAGTTATCTTGGTTGTGGGGGGCACCACCTAATGATGGAGGTGTATTGTTACACTTCCATCCAGCCAAATCTCCATTTAGCCATGCCCAGTCTAGCCATGCTCTGCCTCACCAGATAATTAGCACATCTCCAGCTCATGAGCTCATTTACCTGGTCAGATATATTAGGACTTTATTTTCAGTCACTTTGCCAGGTGTTGCATGTTTTCACCATACTGAGAATTGATTGGTCCTGTGTATGACTTTCACTTGATTGTTTTTTTCCCTCTTTTTGGATTTTGTCATTTTTGGTTCTTCTCCATGTTGTCCATGTCTGCAATACAATATCCTACTTGTGTTTGCAATTCGAAAACTGTACTTCTAGTTTAGAAAATTGAAGGTGAGGCATGGTGACTCAGTGATTTGGACTGATACCCCACCCTTCCAGGGATGGTATTTTGAGTCCTGCCTCTTTTCTGTATAGGTGTGCAGTATGCATGTTCTCACTTTGGGTTTTGCCCGCAGACATGGTATTTAGGCTAATTGTCATCTCTAAATTGTCCGTGATGCATGATCGTGTGAGAGTCTGCCTGCATGTGCCCTGTGATGGACCAGCATCTCATCCAAGGTGTAGCCCAGCCTTGTGCCCTGTGATGGACAAGCATCTCATCCAAGGTGTAGCCCAGCCTTGTGCCCTGTGATGGACCAGCATCTCATCCAAGGTGTAGCCCAACCTTGTGCCCTGTGATGGACCAGCATCTCATCCAAGGTGTAGCCCAACCTTGTGCCCTGTGATGGACCAGCATCTCATCCAAGGTGTAGCCCAGCCTTGTGCGGAATACAGCCTGGGATAGGCAGCAGGCCGCTCCGTGATCCTGATCAGGACGAATGGACATTTAGCGTCCACAATCATATCCTCTCTCACCCTTACATTACAGCAATATTGATGAAAATACAGTGTTTATGATTAATGTGCAATTTACATAGCTTAATAATCATAACAGATATAAAAATAACTGTCAAACTGAATGGATAACAGGGGATACCAAAAAGTACCTAAATAACAATGGCAGTATTGAATATACTAAGTAGAAAGATCTAAACTCAGGAAACACTATGAAGTGAATTTTATAAATAGCAATTATTTTATTTCCTTTTTTGTAAGGAATTGCCAGCACGAAGAAAGTTTTTTTATTATACTAAATCCTCTATCGGAAACACACAACCAATTAAAAAAACCATCAAGCATTACATTCTAGCTGGGTAATTGTGATAAGTCTTATAGGCTGTTATTGAAAACAAAATGTTTGCTTTGCAATTTTATTTCGGATTTTTTTTTTTTTACTTTACTTGAAAAAACTTGATTTAATTTTCTTTTTGCATTTTTCTTATTTTAAAACTATTCAACAAAAATGTAAGATACAGATCAGAATGCAAATGTAACATTTATTCTTTAATTACATATGATGAAAACATGAAGCTAAAAAAAGTTGCTTTTATAAACCATGGGTATTCTGGATTTAGCAGATTATAAATGCATCAAAGGATTAGAATGAATGATGAATGGAGTCATATTATTCATAAATTTATGCATTAGATATCCTCAAAACGAACAACCCACTGGCACTTAGAAATTTCATATTTCTTCTGCAAGTTTCCCAATGCCTCATTTTTACTTTGCTTTTAACAAGTCAGTGATCTTGATATTTACAGTGAGTATAATTAGTGAAATACTTCTTTATCTATGACAGTAATGCATCCCATCTAGTGATTTTCCAAACCACTTTATCCTTTGCAGGGTCACAGAGAGCCTATACCTCCTTCCACCTTGGGCATAAGGCAGGGATACACCCCAGATGAGATGCTGGTCCATCACAGAGTACAGTCAAACACACACCCAATCACACAGTCAATTTAGAAACACCAATCAGCACATCTTTGGATTGCAGGGGGAAACCGGAGTACCTGAAGGCAACCCAGAAATCATGGGGAGAACATACAAACTCCATACACCCAGGACTGGAGGTGGAATTTGAATCCCTAAACGAGATGCGAGGTAACAGTGCTAACCACTGTGCTCCTCAAAAGAGCTGTCTTCAAATCAATAGTATAATAAATCAATGTTTCTGTTAATGCAAACCTGGGAGTCAATCGTCAAATGGAAAATCAATCAAAAAATTAAAGGAATATTTTCATGATTGAAGTATTTGATTTTTAAATATATATGTCCCTTTTTTGTTGATCCTGGCCCTGCCCTTTCCCTAAGAATCATTGAGAAGGAAGTCAGATCTTTACCTCTTGTCATACAAGTGATTCATAATGCCTGATAAAACTGACTTAAGGTGCTTCCACAACTGACAAGATGCAAAGAACACCCCAAACCAGACTGTCCCTATGCACAATTCCATGTGTTTTGCTTTTGCTAGACAGTACACCATAGGAGATTGGTAACACTTGGGACCTTTGGATGCTGACCTGATGGCTCCCAGATGTGGTGCGCTAAAATACAAACTCAGAAGCAGGAAACTGGAGGAACCTGGACAAGGAACCAGGAACTCAGAGACCCTGACATTCAGCATAAACGCAAGAACAAGTGAACCTAGCAAGTAAAAAACTAAAAATAAGACTTCAGTAGTCCAAACCCACAGCTGTAGAGCAGCTACCAAAACTGCACACACAGAAACAAGACTCTGTGACTGCAAATCTGAGATAAGATGCTAGAAAATTAAAGATGACAGTGAATGACAGGACATGAGATGACCAGGTGTGGGCACAAGATTTTAAATAGGTAACAAGGGAATACAGGACAAGGGGAGTAAGCCATGCAGGGAACTACAGGGTAACTACAGAAACATGCAAGACAGGTTCATTGAGTAAACATAGGGCTCCAAGGAAGGAAGCCTTAAATAGAGCAAGTGTTCTGGGTGCAACAGGAAGGAATAACATAGCCCCCTAGTGGTGAGATTGGACAGCTCATGACGGGGCCCCTCTTCTACAACTGGTTGGTCAACAGGTGAGGCTGGTTGGGGTGCTCATAGCAGAAGTTCCTGATGAGGAAATGATTGAAGTTATTACAAGGCAAGACCCAGGAGTGCTCCTCCATGCTGTAACACTCCCAGGCCACCATATTTTGATAGCCTCACCATCTACCAGGTGTGGCAGAGGAAGAGCAGAAGCCAGAGGATTAAGAGGTCCACAGATGATGAGCTAACGGAGGGAGGTGTGGAAGGTTGAGCTGAAACTTCAAATCTATAGAAGGGACAGCCAGTAGGTGATGGGATTGACACAATGAGTGATCTGGTCCAGGTACCAAGGGGAGAGCTTCGATGAGTACATGGCATGCGGAAAGTCAGACCTGGTCTTCGGGATGGTACAACCTGATGAGTTCCCAGTGTGTGCTAGAGCCACCAAACCTAGCTGGTGTTATCCTGCTGAATGCAGTCAAGCCCAATGCCAGGTCTGCCAGCACCTCCACATGACAAGATGAGCAGAGGGTATGCCAACCTCTGATTCTTCTGTGGGAAACAGAGAAGGTGAGAAACCCATTCAAATGGGGACATACCAGTAGCAGAGGTTTTGTGAGTGTTGTGGGCCAGTTATATCCACATCAGGTATTGACTCCATGTTTGGAGACGATAAGTGGTGCAGTTCCGGAGGAATTGGAGGACGTGTTGATTAGTCCTCTCTGCCTAGCCGTTAGACTGTGGGTGAAAACTGGAGGGAAGGTTGACCAAGATCTTGAGCAGCATGCAGAATGCACTGCAGAAATTAAATACAAATTGGGGACCCCAGTCAGAAACAATGTCTGTGGGGAAGCTGTGAAGCCTCACAACATGCTGAAGAACAAGGTCTCAGGAGTGGTGGGAAGCTTAAGCAACAGGATAAAATGAGCCACTTTGGAAATGCGGTCAATTGTCCTGAGGATGACTATGTATTCATGGGACTTGGGTCGACCGTGGATGATATCCAGGGCCAAATGGGGCTATGGCGGTACTGAATGGGGGTGGAGCTCTTCTGCCGAAGGCATGTTATCAGGGACATTCTGGGAACATGTGGGACAGGCTGCCACACATATTTGGATAGCAGACAACATCCGTGGAGACCAAAACAGTCACTGCAGGAATCACAGAGTAGCACAAGCCCCACAGGGGCCCACCAAGATAGAAGCATGGCCCCCTCTCAGGACCTAGGACCGCATGTTGGTGAAAACATAAAGATTACCAGGAAGTGTTTCAGAGGGACCATGCTCAGTGTCCTGGGCTTGCAGCACATGGTCGTCCACACTCCAACACATGGGTTCCTACAAACTTTGTGGGTGGCAATATCAGCAGCAGGGTGGAATAAAGGGTGACTGGCTTGAACAGCCAGGACCATCAGCCTTCATGTTTTTAGAACCTGAGCGATAAGAAAGGATAAAGTCATCACTCTCAAAGAACAGGGTCCACCTGGTCTACTGGGGGTTTAGCTGCTTAGCATTCTTGATGATTGGAAGGTACTGATGATCAGTCACCATCTAAATGGCATGTGTAGCTCCTTGCAACCAATGATGCCACTCCTCCAATGCCCACCAGATGGCGAGGATCCTGTGGAAGAAGAACACCCAAGGGTGTAACCTTCCCCCTCCTCTTCCTACAAAAGGATGGCCCCAGTCCCCTCATCCACAACATCAACATCAATCTCAACTGGAAAGGCACGGGACGGATCAGAGTGAGCCAGAACATGCACCAAGGTGAAACATCTCTTCAGCTATTCAAAATCCACTTCAGCTTCAGGACTGTAATGAAAATGACACATGGTGAGCATGGACAGGGTCAGTTGGAAAGTGACCATATTAGTTTTTGATAAATTGGTGGTATCAATTACCAAAAACTAGGAAATCTTGCAAATGTCTAAGGGTACTGGGTCAGGGCCAATCCTGCACATCGGAGACCTTGGCGGGGTCCATAGTGATGCCTGCTGATGAAATAGTATATCCAAGAATTGATATAGTAGAGAACAGTATAAGCATTTCTCCAGTTTGCAGTACAACCCATATTTCAGGAAACCTTGCAAAATGACCAGGACTTGGAGGATATGGTGAAACAGGGACCTATAATAAATGAGTACATCATCTAGATAGAGAAATGTAAACTGGTTAATATAGTTACAGAGGACATCATTCATTACAGCTTGGAAGATGGAGGGACTATTAGCGAGCCCGAAAGGCATAACCTGGTATTCGTAGTGTCCACTGGGGGTCATAAATTACACTCATTTTCCTCACTGATTTGAACCAAGTTCTACACGTTACACAGGTAAAGTTTAGATAACGTGCTTCTACCTTGTAAAGTTTCAAAAACACCGTTTATGAGTGGTACAGTGGTTCTCTATTGTTATGTGATTAAGTCCCCCATTGTCAATGCCAAGTGCAGGACACCATCCTTCTTCTTTGCAAAAAAGAAGCCAGTGGGCACCGGAAAGTGGGATGACCAAATGTGCCAGCTGTGCAAAATCTCAGCAATTGCTTAAATGTTCTGTTAATCTGTGGTGGAAGTGGACAATTAGAGCCTTGCCAGTCTCTGCTGCCAAGGTGTGGAATTCCACGGAATATTCTGCCACCAAGCAGATCACTTGCTATGAAGAAGCCAGGAGTTAGCCTCAGGTCCAAGGACAGAATTGTCAAGCCCTGTCTTAAACATAGCCTGTAAGGTGGTGAGGGTGGTACATAGGCTTGACTCATGGTTCCAGATGGCGGATTCCCATGCCAATGCCCATCTGGAAAGGAGAGAAATGATGCAGGTGATTTGGGCCCACGGTGTAGGGATGGTATGTGGTTGGGTCTTGAGCATAATTAGCACTGGGTGATGAAATTGATTCAATGGGAAGGGTCACTGTTGTAACACTCTGGGTCTGGGAGGCTGGCAGCAGGTGGAGCTGGAGGAGAGGTGGGGCCATGAGCTGTAGCATCAGCTGACAATTCCCTTAGAGGTTGGCAAAGCACCTGGATCTCAGGGACCTGTGCCATATACAGTCCTCATTGCTAGACAGGTATTAGTTCTGAATAATTTCATATACTGTATTCCTTGATTACACTCACAGTGAAAATGTTCAGTAGCTATTTCTCCTTGCCAGTATCTCACACAGTTAGCAAGAAACAGAGTGCTCTGTTGGGGTTTGAATCCTGAATTGTGTGTGGACTTTGCATGTTCTCTTTATTTCACGAGTTTAGGCATAGCCCAAAAGCATGCAGTTAGGCTAATTGTTCACCAATAGACTAAGACCCCTTCTCTGAGGGTAAGAGTTGCTTCATTAAACAGAAAGGAATATATAAAGTAAAGGGCAATGGTAATTTTTTATATCTCTGTTAAATTTGTGATGGATAGCAACACTACATCTAATTTTTGTCCAGTAACTTTTCATCTTCTTCCCTCTACTTTACTGCTTTCCGGGTCAAGTTCACTGTAACTGAGTCCATAATGGCATTGATGACATCTGCTATTTGGTAGATGCAACAATAACCTCAACAAGTCTATTGGTTTCAGCTTCAATGATAAATCAATTACTTTGGTATGTTGAGAAAAATTCCAATGAAATTATACAAATAGATCTTTGAATAAAATAACGGGAGGGGAATGAAAAGGATCCAGTTTCTTATAAAGAGATGTTAAATATTGGTTTTTCATAGATCTGAATGAAGGCTGAATAATTTCCTGTCATAAGCATGTTGCACTTCAATACAGCATATGTGTAGACTGAGAATGAGAAAAAAAAAAAAAAAATCTCCATTCCACCCCTTTATTTTTCATAGTTTATCTACTGCAGGGTCACAAGCAAGCTTGGAGAGTACAGAAACCTCATTTTGGAAATACAAGGTTAGTCAAAAGTCTGGAACCACCATTTTGAGCAAGATCTACAGCTGGACCTTGCTCAGATAAAAGGCACATTGAGCGTGCTCTGTAAAATTGGCTCCATTTATGAATGGTATTATTCTCAGCATGGTTGCTTGATGTTTGTATTGTGATGCATCGAATTTCATAACCAATAAAGATATCAAAAAAGGACCCTGTCATTAAATGTCTTTTAAACTTTTAAACACGGTTGTATAACGCCCATGCCATTTGCAGTTATTGACCTGAATTCAAGATGGCCACATTCACATGTACTTCACAGATACACCATATGGTCTAATACAAAATGGTATTGGTTACACAAATCCAAAATTTGACAACTTAATATTTCAGTGGCTCTAGACTTTCGATTCACCTTATAGTTTAACTATATGTGTGTTATGGCTGTATATTAACCTTTTTGCTATAGTGCTTGCTATATCATTTATATTTTGGACATTTCTGCCCCGCCCCTCCAAATCCTGGTTTTCCTTCAGATAATTTCTGATGAGTTAGCAAAAATTTATGGCAGTCTAAAAACGCAGATATGAAACAGAGCCAAAGCCCATGTAAAGGAGGGAGAAGAAACAAAGGATGGCTGGCTGTTATATTTTCAGGAAACTTTTTTTGAGAACAGTAGATTTGATTTGATTTTCCTCGTATACCTTGGGTATTCAGATGATGCAAGCAAAGAATTAAATGATGGCTGGAGTTGTTGTGTGCTGAAATGGAGAAGGGATGAGGTTGCAACAGAAGGTGGTTAATTGGTGATCAGACAGCAGACGAGGAAAATATTTTGAGGCAGAAGTGAATTGTGAAAGTGTCTCCTTTGAAGGAGTGGGTGGTTTCAAGAGATTCTGTTTGTAAAGTGGTATTGATGTTTGCTGACTTGAAATTCTCAGTAGTAAAATGAGAAAAAGTGGGAAGGGACAACTGAGAGGAATAGAAGTGTATTTCTTATTCATAGTGTTGCTTAGGAGATGGAAGAAGATAAGGCCAAAATAGAGATATGCAGGCTGTGAAATCATGTTGTTATTCTACTGGCTCTCTAACAGTGCAGAACTTATATAAGTTATTTTCCAGAAGGAAATGGTTAAAGTCAACAACAGCAGAGGGCTCACCAGCTCAAACATGCAGCACCTTCAGGTGAACATTAAAGGAGCCATTTTCCAGATCTGTGTGCTGGGAGTTTGGGAAAGTCAATGCTTCCTGGAATAGTTCCATTAACATTTCTCTTAAAAAATTATAATCTAGTGTCTGTTAATGTTCTACACAAGCCTTTAGCATGTTGTAAAAGAGGATATATTATTTATAATGTGGTGTCTGTGTTGCATAATGCATTTTTGTGAGTTTCAATCTTCTGCTGTAAAATATTGGAACATTATGCTGATTTTTGAAAATGAATAACTTAAGGAGATTTATTAAGACTGACTACGGGGACTGTGGTTTCATGAAACATCCAGCTACAAAGTTGGATTTTTTACATATTCATATGAAATGGTATTCTCATTTCTTTGCAGTAGAGGGAAGGGAAAAATAGAAACAAATAATTAGCCATTTGAATACGTTATAAATGGCTAGATTTAATTGGGACATCTGAATTTGTCTATATGTGCGTGTATGGAGGGGGGGAAGGTAGCTCGGTGAAAAGCACTGTTACCTCACACCTCCAGGGTTTGGGGTGTGGGAGAAAGCTACCCACTGGCCAAATGACAGAATCCAATTATCCAATTGAGCAGCCAAAAGCATAAATGCATGTATATCATTCTACATGCATCTGAAGAAATACTCAAATCAAATTATATGACTTCATTTTATTTACATTAAATGAAGTTAGAACACAGTTACAGTGACCTCTAGTCAATTTAGCGTTGTTCTGATTATTCCAAGGCTTGTCCTTTCTCTCAGGTAATGGTCCTCTCCACACTATGATGTCACACACAATTTGCTTTCAACTTAGTAAGCAATATCTGTATCGTAATGTGAAAAAACCGGTGCAATGTCTGGTCAATTCAGCTCAGTGACTGCGGTCTTCCTGATTGGTTCAATCCAGAGGCCATGAAGGTACCACGGTTAGCATGTTTGGCAGTTCTCACACTTGGTTTAACTGATCCATCCAACTCAGAGGCTACAAAGGTACAACTGTCAGCTTGTTTGACCAAGTCAGATTAGGATTCACTTTGTCTGATTGACCAAACTGCATCCCAGCAAACAGGGAACGTTCCCACAACTTTCAATAATGTTCTCATTGGGTTCTTAAAAGGTTCGGTTGCAACATTATATAATTAACATTACTGTAATGTTCTTAAAATGTCGATTGGGAAACTTGCCCAAAAAAGCATTGTAGGAACGTTTTTAAAATAATGTTTTTTCAAAAACGTTTCTGGAATGTCCAGAAAACTGGACATAAAAATTCTAACAACCTAAAAACAACATTTTAAAAACTCTCCACTAACCCAAAATTGTTAGCTGGGATGGCAGTTTTTCTCTGTTATCATAATAGTCGCTCACCACTAGTGTACATAACTCATTCCCAGTCAGTGATTGTGGAAACATCACCACCTAAGAATTTACCACATCTATATATTCTTGACAAAACAGGAAATAATCAGAACATAGTTTAGCTGCTAGGCAGGCACACATCAATTGGAAAAAAAAAGAAAAATCAAAGTACAGACATCAGCATATTACACAACACGCATAAAGCAGTATTAAGAATTAAAGTAATAACATACCCAAGGATGAGTACAAGAGTAGTCTGGTTACAGACTACTCAGTAAAAGCTACACCGGACATGTGTGCTAACCACATAGTACCTTGTCAGGGCTTCTGGATACAGAATTTACCCCCTGGCATTTTTATGTACCTTTCATTAAGTCTCAAACTGTTAGATGTTACCTTGAATTAGCCAATCACTGATCAGGGGTTTTCCTTGGGTATGTGACCATAGAACAAACGACAGCCAGTTCCTGTGTCTAATAGCCCATGAGAATGTCAATGCCAAGGCCGCCACATCTCTTTTATTCTACACTGCACTGGGGCCAGTCCTTCAGCAAGGCAGGATTTCCCTAATTTTACATATCTTTGTAATGATAATAACTACTCATTTAACACTGAGGCCACTGTACCAGTTAGACTAATACCATTCAAATGAGATCAAGCATGAATATGTACAGAACATGCACAGAAATCAATGTTCCTTACACGGAACACAGAAGAGGTGAGAGGACTGGGGGATGGTATCCAAGCAGAAGGTGTGTGAGAGTCTTCCTGCAGGCCGCTTCTCCCCTTTTTTTCCCAGTTTTCATACAAACACTACTGATTCATAAAGTATGACAAGAAAGGTTGCACCCAGTAATTTGCTTTTTAAAGTTTTTTTTGTATGTGTGTAAATTAAGGAAAATTAAGGTTTTTTTATTGGGTTCTTACACCTGTTGTCTGTGTGCCTGGCACCTGCACATAATATTTTTTTGAATAAATTTTCATATTCAGATCTATTTATAGAGCAGGCTTTTTGATATTCTGTTGATACCCAAGAACCTTACAGAGGAATTTTTGGTCCTCTTGCAATAATGTACTCTTTGTTCATTAAGTTTCAAGTGCTCTCTAGGTAAGGTTACAACCTGATTTCTTCAAGTGTTACAGATTCTGCATCATTGTCCTTGCAGATAACCTTGCATTAGACTGTTCAGTGTTCCATATTTTATTAATTCCGCTTACTCATCTTTGGCCAACAGTCTTACACACATCAAAAGTTGCATTGCTGAAAAAGGTTTGTGCGTATCCTACATATTACTCTGAGAAATATTATTGTGTCCTGTTTCAGCCTTATAGTCTGCTGTACAAGATTTGCTTTATGCCTCCCATCAGTTCTCTGAATGATGGCGGCATATCAAATGCAAGCCATTTCGTTTTGGAACTGGCACCATTGGTGCAGACCAGTCAATGGGTCTGTCATTTGCTCTATGACACCATTCCTATCTATCCGCCACAGCTCCTCCTTTATCTTATTAATGAGACGCAGGGTGTGCACAGGAGGAATCCAACTCCAGAGAGAGTGTTAGTTAATTAGAGGTGTAACAATCAGGCAGTCATTCGGTACATAATAAATACAGAAGACAGGCAACCGAATCAAAAATGTAATCCAAAGTGCTAAGTCCAAAAGTACAGGCAAAAGGTTCCAAAATTCAAAAATGCACCCAGAGTGATATCAACAAATCCATAAAACAGAAGTTGCACCGAATCAGGATCCATAAACTCAATCACGCTCAGTAGAATGTACTGATTTAATACCTCACACTCTGGTAAGTAAACTGGGATATTTCAGAGGAAAGAGGTGATTGCTAGCAGCTATGTCAGAACTTAGGGAGGGAAGAGCAACGATAGGGCAGATGTGACTGGTCAGGTGAGGGTGTGATGGAACCGCCCTCTCCCTGTGGGCTTGAGAAGCCTATGGTCAATGACATGGAGGCCATCCTCGAGGAAGAGGAGCAGTGAAACTTACCCACCAAGGATGGATCCAGATTGTCTCAGGTAGGGACCCAGGACTGTTTTCCGATCCATAGCTGCTGATAATCTAGGGCAGATCGAAAGGGGGTAAAGCACAGTAAGGTATGCAAAATTAATTCTGGGCATGCTCTGCCCATGGAATGTACTGACTCCAGTCTACAGTGGTGCTTGAAAGTTTGTGAACCCTTTAGAATTTTCTATATTTCTGCATTAGTCTCATCTAAAATATCATCAGATTTTCACATGAGTCTCACAAAGTAGATCAAGAGAATCCAATTCAACAAATGAGACAAAATAATTTAAAATAATTTTACTTGGTCATTTATTTTTTGAGAAAAATTATCCAATATTACATATTGGTGTGTGGCAAAAGTGTGTGAAACTCTAGGATTTCCGGTTAATTTGACGGTGAAATTACAGTCAGGTGTTGTCAGAGTTATTTATGGTTCTTCCGCTTTGAGAGAGATTTAAGAAAGCATGTTGTGATATGTATGCATTTTATGAAAACGCAGGTTTATGCTGTTACTTGTGAGAGGACACATTATAAAGTAGACAAGTGAAGGTTTGTGGCATTGTTTTTTTTTTTGGGCTTGTGTAACAGATATTGATAGAGATAATGATGTTAATTTCACAAACTTTACACTTTTGACGTGCCTGCGTATCACCCGGTTTGAAACGGTTGATTTAGTAAGACAAACCATAATCATAACTCTGTAAAAGTAATTATTTTTACAGCGATTTGATCTACAAAATAATCCACTTATATTTGAAATGTGTTTGTCACTTATCACTAATGACTGATTACAGTGATATTGATTTGAATGTCAATTTTTAGACTGTACGGAACTGTAGAGTCAAAACAACCCTTTAAAAGAAACTCAGCATTAAGGAAAAAGTGCAATACCATGTTTTACCATTGTAAGGGTAAGCTACCCCTGGCCCAGCGTCGGAATCCAAGTGGACAGCCGAAGGTATAAATGCATGTAGGTCCTTCTGTGCGCATCTGGCTTAAAACCTTAGTTAAACTGAATATAAGATAAACATATTTTAATCTGACTCCATATAATTTACTTATTGATTTA